>VCRD01000019.1:760320-829922 GCA_006783055.1 Trinorchestia longiramus
ACTAGTGCTGTCCACCCTTCATATAGTAAACTACTGGATCGTAATCGCCTCTGTCAGCGCTGTGTTAGCGACAGCACGGGAGTGGACTACTTGCATTTTTTCCCGTGGAAAATATATTATATTTACCACGGGAAAAAATGCAAGTAGTCCACTAGTGCTGTCCAACCTTCAATTTATGATCAAGTTATTGATTTGACGCATGTAACATCAGGAGTAACCCAATAGAACGCTTTAAGCCTGCTCTTCTCCATCATCTTCATAAACTACCTTGACGATACAAAATTATTAATAAAATCAACAAATTCGCTGATGATACGAAATTTTGTCACAAAAACAAATGAGATAATAAGCTTTGCAATTAGATCTCAATCGTCCATTAAAATGAACCCAAACCTGGCAAATGAGTTTCAACATTGATAAATGTTCAGTCATATACGTTAGTAATAAATACCAGCATTTCTAACGCAGGATGCATGATACACCTGATAAAGCAGTACAGCAAGCAAGTGACATTAGTACAATTATTACTGAAAATCTCAAACATAACAAACAAGAGCAAAAAGCATAAGAAATGTGAGTATTATCCCTAGTTCATTGCAAAAAACTTTGAATGCAAGCCAAAAACTAATAGTATGAAACTTTGACATTCCAGACTCTGAACTTTTTTCAAATTTACATTTTTGAAGCCTATCACTGTGAATGCATTCAAAAACGCTTCGGCAAATATTGTATAGGCACAGAGTACTGATTCTATATCCTTTTTAAATCCTGAGGGCTGTTTATGATTGCAATAAGTGAGTATGACTGAAATGCATGTGTATGATTAAGGTGCATGTACGAGATTGATGATTTTTCATTAGACGGTATGGGACTTTCGATAGCAGTCCAATAATGCACCAAACAGCTTGTTTTTGTCACTATATTTTATGTCATTCCAAAATTCGATGAATATATGCATTAACACCACTGTAGCAACAGCTCAAATTCTTTCATTGTATTATATTATAGTTAATTTTGCAGAGTGTCTGAAAGTAAGGCGAACCATGACCTCACAGTGAATCAACATTTACTCGTACTCGGTATCACTATCCTGTATGACTGAAGATCACCTAGGCGGAAACCAAAGAGTAAAAAGGAAGAACTCGTAATATCATAGACGTTCAATGAACGTGCTTGAATGAATTCCCTATTAGAAATAGTTCAAAGTAACGTCTTACACGTGTCAGAATTTTTTCTCATTAATAACAGTAGAACAATTCACAGTTTCAATTCGAAACCGAATGCAAGTACATTCTGAGGAAACAATTCAATTTATAATTCAGGAACTTCGCGTAGAGAATTATAAACCGGTTCTTAAAATTACTATCCATCCCATCCACATATTTTCATAATCAAAAGCTTTCATAACATAGAGTGAACATTCCTTTGTTCCTCGCTGCATTTCAGTGAATTATGTTTCACTAATTTGGATATAAAATCAGCCATAAGCAAAGTTCTAATTACACAAAGACTATTTTTTCCGCTCGAAATCCTGATACTTGCCATCCACTATCAAGAGAACTTGCTCTAGCTACGTCTTGTTAGTCACTGAGGCCACCGTAGCTCAGTTGTGTCGGTAATCTTTCTGAATCTTTTCATGTATCGAAACTTCACACATTAGTCTGAATTTTTTATTTCAAATTAGATCGATCAGCTCAGAAGCTCATTTCACTGGAGTTGACCTCAGTAATTGCAACATTTATATCGATGAAGTGAGTGAACGGGAGAGATTAAAAAGTTTATACATACAACTGTTCAGTGTCATTACTCCACTCGAAGTTTGGGCTCACGTTATTATCCACGACGAATGGGGCTAGAATCCACGTGGATACGTTAGTTATTGATTTACAGTTTCATAACCCAGGAAATTTAAAGTTTTCTTCACCCGAATTTTCTCATTCAATCATGTGACTTAAAATTTGTCATGAAGTTCCTGTATATAATATGGACAATAACGTGTAATAATTGTATTGATATTCTGGGAAAAATTGCTGCCTCAACTTATAGGTACTTCAATATTTTAAATTTCATGAGAATGTAAGTACTATTAATCACTTGGAGAGAAATGATTTCGGAACAGAAAAATCTGACTCATTTGTTGAATATCATTGAACTTCGTTGCTGTGGGGCCGAGTCTCTGTGGTGGTGGAACAGAGTCAGCATGTGAACTTGTTTCATCTGAGTTATTGTTCATTAGATATATGGTCGGGCATACAGGATATTCATAAAATTATGAGTAATTGAAGTGTTTTTAGAACTAAATCCTGCAACTCTTATACATTACTATCCAATGTGACACCTGAGCACTATTTTTTATTCAAAAGATTGAGGTACTTTTCAGAATTTACTGATTTACCATCGTTGGATCATACAATCAGTAGTACTCTACTCAACATAATTATTGTCCATGATATTACGTTTTTGCCTTCGTACATTATCGAATCAACTCAAGAAAAAAGGATTTTAATTATACTAATATCTCAAGTTCTAAAGGTTAAAATGTGGCATTGAGTGAAATCATTTCTGCTGGCACCTTCTGCAGATCAATGTAACTGACCCAAATCCATTGGCAGAATTTTAAACGTTTTCTTTTAAACAGTTCAATGAGTCTCGAGAAGACAATAAATTAGAGTAAGCAGATTTTTTCTTTTTTCTTGGAGAACCACATTCGCAGTTGGTGGAGTACATGGCATCCTTTGTATTCATTTTTTCACAGTTCATGTTCTTGAAAATAGTTGAATGACTTTCTGAAAGGATTTCGTTGATACATATTCTTTGCTTATCCAGTCATTGTTAGTTACCGTATTCTATTCTATTCTATCTTGCAACAGAAGTATTCCGGGCAAACTCCCTTATTATCCATTTACCATGGTATATGGGTAACATTTAGTTATGTTTTTATTTTTCAGGAAGTTTAGTCAGGGAAAAAGGAAATGAAACCACAGATGTCATAAAAACAGAAGCTTCAAGATATTTATCTTGAAGTATATTTATGATCTTGTCAGTGTATTTATATTCTATTTCCAAGGAAGTGTTGCTCTACTAAGTGATATTCTACTAGTAATTCTTCTTGCAAGCTGGAAGGACGGGTAGGAGTAAGATCTAGCAACCCATACCTTTCGATTCTGGCACCATATCACTTTGAAGTTAGAAATTTTAATGTACAGATTGAGTCAAAATAACTTCCTTTTTCAAACTGCTTTGCTTCGAAACAAAGGAAGTTAGGTTGTAGCGTCCTGTGAATTTGCTTAAATGCTCATCGATTTTGCAAATGGTACTTCAGAAAATACTTTTCTTTACAATTATTGCCACTCGTATTGTCACTCATAAGCTATGGGAGGTGATCCTCGAACATTTTATGCCCCTAGGCTTTTTTTCCCCAACGTAATGTGTATCCTGCTGTTCTCACTTTTTTGCTATTAAAACTTAGCGTAAAATTGAGCCCTCATATTTGATAAACTCACTCAACTCGCGCACAAATTCTTCTACTACTGGTGTAATAGAACAGGGCGCTTTTTCATTTATCATGGATACCAGTTGACCTATTTAATATTTTTAAGCAGTTTCTATTTGCTCTAAATTTCTCCGTGAAGTCGCTAGTAGAATGCGTTCTCTTCACTAGATCAGCGTGGAGACGCTCTGCCTACTTATCAATCAAATTCTCTGATATTACTTCATCAGAAAATAATTTTTCGCTTATGCAGGGAGAAGATTTCCAACCTCCTTTATAAGTTAGAAACACTTGCACAATGAAAAATAAAATCGTTAGCTATTTATTTCGATTTATGAAGATTTCTTTTCCTAGAAATTGCACTAAAAGTACATAGACTACAGTAGTTCATAAAATAATGCTAGACCAGCTACAAGCGTACCGGTCACATAATAAACGGTTAAGTCTCAAATTTCTGAAGAAGTAGAATTAATTTTTCTTTAACTAATATATTCTTATATATGATGTAAAAATTTTCATGCAAATGCATTAAAAGAAATTTAACCACAATGCATAGGACCGAAATGTGTCAACTACAATAGATGCCTTTAGAGTTAGACATGCATGAATATCTGTCGCAGAGAAGACGTCCCGTTTCTGCCACCAACAGTAGCGGTACCAGCAATCCTGGTACCGCTCCTTCATTAAACGGATAGATTCATAAAAACATTCTCCTTGTTCCTCACTCATGTCACCCCAGTTTTCTGGAAAGTAGTTCAAGTTGGTGTTAAGGAAGTACATCTTAATGGACATGCAGGCACCAAGAACTTTGTAGTTCAGGTCCTCAACAACTTGTTCATCGTAGCTTAACATTTTATTAACTATTTGTCAAATTCAGGCCTTAAAATATGTCTTTTTTGAAGAAAAACAGTGTTTTAGTTTTGTATCAGTATTTATGCACCACTCTGTACAGCATATATTAAAACGATACCCAGGTTTTTTGCTTGTGCAAAAAAGATGCTCAAGAAGTATACGTGTTTTAGTTTCTATATAATTCTTAACCAGCTTCCATGCATATTGCTGTCTGTGATCACATGCTCCAAGAGACCGGATAAAAGAATAAATTAAATAAAAGGTTTGTTTTCGTTTCCAACAAACGGCTCGCATTGCCATTAAATTTGCATGCGTGGAAGCTTGGAAATTGTCATGAGCATGAAGTAACGATGCTGTTAATGCATACAGAATTGTTTTCAGTAAATTCTTAACCATTACTAACGAATTAATTTTTCATGCGAGTAAATATCATAGTTCGTCTATGCCGTTTTAGTTTTCATGAGAACAAAGTTTATGTGTTCTTTCTTATCAGAAATTGGTGCAACGAGCTTATATGTTTCTAGAGTTGCATTAATGGAACTGTGAAGTTTTATTCTGCAGCAATTAAAATTCGTAATACTCGTCAGTGGTGGAAGAGTTAGATTCTGGTTTGTTAATTAGCAAAATGCGGGATAAACTCTTTCGAAACGAAATAGTATGCAAAAAGGTGTCCCATTTTTTAATAAAAAAGATTGTGGTTATATTTTTATCAGTTGGCATAATACAATAGGGCGTAAAGTTACTGGGAATAATAGTTTTTGAGAATATTTTTTTTGTGCATTACTTTTTAATGACATTTTGCATGAGTAGTCGCAACACTCACATGCCTACTATGTATGAGTACTAAACGTATTTCAATCAATATCTGCCAACTGTATGATTTATCACGATTTTTTAGGATGATTGTATAGTACTTGTTATCCAGAAATAAAAAGAGCAATCAAACTTGCACACGGTAATGTACCGATGCTGTGAAACGTTACATTTTTTTTCGAATACTACCAGAGTGTTACAATCATTGGGAGTTGAGCATTTATCACGCCTGGAGCTCCATTTTATAGAGCCTATGTAGAGGCAGTGGCTGTGATAACTCTAGGTAAACAGTTGAGTTAATTAAAATTATTGGTTCTTGAAAAGTTATTTGTTCTTAAAATTGTGCACGAGGCAAAAGTTTTCTGTGTAGTTCAGAAAAGTTATATTGACGAAAGTATAGTGACTTGCTACTGTTTTTTAGGTAAAAGTTGTGCGTGAAATTCTAGAAATTCATAGTGACGATAGCTGAGGTAAATTATCTGATCAGAATCGTTCGGTAATATCATTGTGTGGAGCGTATAGAGTTTAGGGTACCGACGGGTCAAACGTTCTGCCTGTGAACACGATTCCACAAATAATCTACTCTAAGTTAACATGTATGTAATGGCATGGACTGTAGGCTGTAGTGCGACTGCTGCAAGAATATTGTCCACCGTCTGATATCTGTCTAACAAATAAACTTCCAGCGCCGAATTTCCACAATTGTGTTTAGGCCACATCTCGGGCTTGCTTATGATTTGACATCTGTACGCTTATTTATCTATTCCATAATTTAGTAAAAATTTAAAATTCAGTGTCCCACTGTGGCTTCTGAAGTGATGCTGAAAGTCATTCTGAATGTTGTATTTTTCCAGATTGTTCTAAGTTTTTTGGTTATGACTTTTTATTGAATTTTTTTTCAGGAAAGCTATGTAGGGATATTGGTCCATAATTTGCATGCTGCGTTGGTGACTTATTGAGCCATTGGCAGGAATATCCTTAAGGAAGCTCTCTATCTATGAAAAAATGATCCAAAGACAGAAAAGCATTGATGAGGGTCGGCAAGGTGATGAACGTGGTTTTTGGGTAGTTTTATCAGTTGGTATTTAGTTATGTGATATTTGTTATGTGGATTTATGTGACAAATTTTTAACACAAGTTTTTATTCTTTCCCGAGGTAGTAATTTAGCAATGGTACGAGATGCATTCAAGTTATGATACTTCCAATGTTTTTTCTCAGGACTGGAAACAGATAGAACCATGCGATTTATTTTAAGATGCGCTTGCACTCATTTTGAATGCGTGACAGATATGACAGGACTGTTTGGCATACAAAACTTTATCGGCAGCAGCGGGAGTGAGGACTGTTTTTGATACCTTAAATTGCATATGGTGTCTGTGTTTGTGCTTCCATTGAGCTGACTGGCGCTTCGTTTCCGGTCTGAGAAAAGACATTCATTTGTCAATCATTTTCCAAATCGATGGAAAAAGTCCCATTCATGCCGGTATCATGTGTCAACATTGCCTGGAATACGCCCCGCATGTAGCTGTGGGGTTGTCTGACGCCATTTGTGGCACTCACCGGGAGGACTATTTTTGAACTTCCCGGTCTTCATAGAGTTTTGTGTGCACAGATCCCTCAGAACTACTAACTGTGGAGACGATGTAACTCATTCAGTAAACATGTAAATCAACTTTCTCCACCAGCTCGATCATGTCGTCAGACCGGCTAGATTGATTGTTTTGGTTGTCACACAACGTTCAACTTTCTTTGAAATGTCACACCCACGAAAGCTCATGAGACACATCCAGGACACCATCACCAAATGTCTCACTCAATTGGCTATGAATTTCATTCGGTGTCATACTTTGCAAGTGGAGAAAATGAAAGAATACACGCTGTTCTTGTAATGGAGATGTCACCATTTTAAGTTTCATAAACAGTCCCTCCTCTCGCCATTATTGCTAGAGTTCTGTGTGCTCTACAGTGTTGCCATCTCTGTCGCGTATTCAGAACGAGAGCACACGTATTTTAAAGGCAACTGAATGTTATATCAGTTTCTAATACTGAGAAAAAACAGCGTCGGTGTTATAACTTGAAACGCACCTCGTACTGTAGTTATAGTTTATGACTAAGTTCAGCTCTGTTCACACACTTTGATAATATAATCCTTTGCAGCTAGAAGTTCGTACGATATTGAGTAATGATGAATATTTTATGCTAATATGGAAAATAGAGGCCTCAATTTGTTACACTCGATATTGGTATTCCTTATTTGTCATTAGCTAAGGCCTTGTAATGAATCACATGGCTCCACTACAAACGAATGCCGTAACGAGGCTAGCTTTCATCAGCCAATCAACAAACAGGACACACGAAGGTAATCCAGCGAAGGGGCTAGGTTTCCGTCACGCCCGGAAGCACGACGTCGACCAGTGAGATGTCCCGCTCAGGCAGCAGTGCCCAGGCAACCGCCCTATACATAAAATGAGGCTGCAACGCTCTATGTCACGGACTCTCTACCAAGCGCTTCCAAAATCAACATCTTCACAAGAACTCTCATCACCTGAAGAAAGCACATGTCTAACAGCAGAACGAACAAAGAAGAAATCACCCATCCTGTCTGCGGACAGGATGGGGCTCAGAAAACGAACGCACTAACAAGAAGTTCACGCGCTCCAACTTTTCTCGATAAGAGATGTCTGAGGGTTGGCACTGAAGAGTGATATGAGAGAGATCACTATAAACTCATGCAACTAAAATTTTAGTCAAGTTGTATATTGGAAAATACTTTCCACCGACCGCACGTCCTTACGTTTTTAGAATATCTGCGTGTATCTAATTCATACATGGTGTTGGTCAGATCCTCGATATACAGTACATGAATGATGTTTTTCCGTATTCGAAGTATGCAGAATAAATCTACGATGCCGTACCTCTTGAAAAACTAAGCACCTCTGCTACATTGTTTATGAAAGCACCCACCATACGCGCTCCAACAATTGGCCTGCGCTCGAAGTCTTAGTCCTGATATGATGCAGTTACCACTTCACAGAACAGTGCCCGTCTGATATGCACAGTGTATGTATATACGGCTTTGTACATGTGGCGTATGTAGGCGAGAACAACTTCACCACCTACACATCTCACTAGTAAACATTTTGTTTCAAGCATATTTCACGAGGCATTTCCATATTTCTGTTCAACCATTGTATGAACGTCGTTCCTATTTTATTTTATCTAATTGTGAACCTGAGATGCAGTAAAACAAAATGAACAAAAATTGACAGAGCAGAGTTATTTCAGAATAAAAATATTGATTTTTCTTAGACACAAATTTTTTATTCTGGTAATAAAGTACAATTTTGGTTAGATCATCGGATCACCGCATAGTTAAAGTTATTTCATTCAAAGTTAATTTGAAATTGAAGATGTGAGTCTATGCAAGCAAAGAACTATTCCAGCTGTAAACATTGAGTTAGACGACTATTAGATCTTATAACACGATCATGTGGATAATGAAGCTGTCAATTTTTGCTCGCAAGCCTTGAAATTTACATTCGGTACATGCATCTGCAATTTATTTCAGTAAAATTGGGAAATTGTATCTAGAGTTTAAATAAGTTCCAAGCTATAAGATTGAAAAATTCTGAATTAAGTTTGACTAATTTTCAAAGCATGATTACAACTTCCATTTTGGAATTGTTAGCAACGGCGGTTACGGGAATCCACTCCTAAGAATGAGAAAAAAGGGTTCGTACTCTAAAACAACGGCAATATGTTCCTTAACGTATGATTCATTCATGCGTTATGAACTTAATAATTAGATCATTCCCACTACTCCCCTTATATATGTTGTATTTGTGTGGCAAAATGTTGCACGTGTTGTTTAATGATTAAAGTAAATTAATTTCATATTGCACGCCGTTAAGGCATCAATTTATGAACGGTTTAAACTCATGTTAATTGTTATTTTTAGAAAAGACTGGCAAAGTATTTAAGTTTGCGAGCACAAATATTTACTGAATTGTAACTCGTGATGATGTTTATGAAAGTTTGAAGAATATTATATTAGGCATGTGAATTACTGTTTTAAAAATACTGTTAGTCCTTCAGATGCTATAAAAATAATTTTGTTGATCAAAAATAGAACAATAAATGAGTAAACACTGTGTAACTTCCATGGCACTTGCACAACTTGTACTGCACTCGGAGGCAAATTAAGTCATTTCTATACGAGAGTTGAAATAACCTTGTACAATACTGTAGGATTAAATAACGATAGCCGTAGGTTCGAGAGTTCAAAATTTACCGAGTACTGCCATCCATGAAATAAAACAGCATGTTGCGATCGTACTCATTGACTTCTTTTCTTCTAATTTACAAGCCTGCTAATAATGCAAATTTCAGAGTAAAAGTAAATGTATTTTTTAATTTCAATTGCAACTGCGGTTTATTTTCTGTTTGCCTTTATCTTATGGTACAGGTTAGCTTTATCTCAATTTACGAATAAAATAAGCAAATCCTACACCTGTTCATTAAGAAACGATGCTTACTCAAAATTAAATCGAATACGATGGAGTTTACCTTCGTTTTGCGTGAAGACGGATAACTTCCTTGGGATATTTCTCGACACAAAAGAAACTGGAAAAAATAAATAAAGAAAGCTACATGTACGAACATGCACTGAGCGCAGTTCTGAAGTTCTCACCATGGATTAGTAAAAGTTGTATTAGAATTAGACAACCATAAATCAATCACTGTGCTGCCATACTCTCTAATAAAGAATACTATATTACTGAGATCATTCATTAATTTATCTGAAATGAGTCTCTGACAAGTAATTAAAGACAGTTAGCTATTACGAGTACAACGTTTGCAGGTCATAAAATTCTAGTATCGATAATAATACATCTTCAAACAAGTTGGTTTTAATGTAAAAAAAGGTTACGATCGAAGGTTCACACGATTGAGCTAGGAAGATTAAAGATCCTGGGCAGCATAAGTAAATCTTTCCAATAATATTGGGAGGGTATTTTGTGTTGCGTAATTAAAGACAGTTTATGCTTAAATATTCAGATCAGAAACATAGATTGCTCTAATTGCTTTGACGCGGAGACCAGTCAGGTTGACTGACTTTACTGTTTTAATCGCACTTCCAGATCATCACATATATAAACGAACCTCTACCTCAACTTACAAAGTGGACGCAAATAGCAACTGGAAGCATGATCATTAGTCCTAAAATGTTTAATATGAAAATTTATAAACCATTATATATATCATGTATATCTGAATGGAATCAAGTTTTCTTTCTTCTAAGCTAATAGAGGTGCCTGGAAACCTCGACTCAACAAGCTGGAGCAATGATTCTTTCTTTTAAATCCGATTTGAATGAACATAAAAATATAAAGGAACTCAAGATTCCTTGATATGGAGCTTCAAAAGTCAACTAGTACAGGGTGGTTCATAAGTAAGGTACCTTTTTAAAATTATTATAGCTATAAAACTATAATGAAGGAAGAAACTTTAAAGTTTAGTATAAATTTAAAAATGAAACAATAAAATACGTTTAACTATGGAGCGCAATATCTTTTAAATGACCTCAATCATTAGTCAAACAATGGCATGCTCTTTCAACGGTACTGTTCATCACTTTCCTTATTGTCTCTGGTGAAATGTTTTTGTTCTCCTGAATGATAGTTAGTTTCAATTGCTGTAAAGTATCAGGTATTTCAATGTAAACATGTTTTATAAGCATCCTCAGAGAAAAAAATCAGGAGCACTTAGATCTGGAGATCAAGGCGGCCACGGTATATCATCAAAATGAGAAATTATTCTGTTTGGAAAAATTGCTTTTAACATTTGCATTGTTTCTTTCGCTGTGTGTGCTGCAGCTCCATCTTGTTGGAAATGTGTAATTTCTGTGTTATAATCTGCAATTTCAACCATCAAATATTCTTGAATCACCCGTCATACCGTTTTTAATCAACACAAATTCAATCACCATTAGCATCTTCAAAAAAATATGGTTCAATGATCCTCGAAGACGTGATGCCACACCATACTGTTACTTTGGCTGAGTGAAGTGGACGTTCATGAATTTCTTTTAAATTTTCTGAACCTCAGAATCAGCAATTTTGTTATTAATAAAACTATTGAACTTAAAATGTATCTCATCAGTCATTATTAAATTCTTTACAGACTTTTCATTTTCTGCAGCCTACAGAAATCTATTCGTACAATCTAATCGATTTTGGTAGTCTGTAGGATGGAGTTCTTGAGTTAATTGAAATTTAAATGGATTGTACTTTAGATCTTTTACCAATATACGTTGCAGTGAGATACGTGCATTCTCAGTTGAATTGAACGTCTCCTAGTTGACGTTTTGGGCCGATCAGCAACACTCGTTGAAACAAGCTGAATTGAAGCACCAGTTCGTATGATCCATGGCCTGCCACAACGTTGTCTGTTTCTGTTGTCCCAGTTTCTCTAAATTTCAATAGCAGTTTTTTATGCACTTCTTCAAAGGACTTCTTTCGATACCATCAATATTCCTGTAATTTCTTTGAACTGCAGTAACCGAACAACTACATCGGAAGAAAAGTTCCATTATTTTTGCTCGTTGTTCCATTGGGTAGTGATCCATTTTGGGGAGTGGATTATATGAATTTTTTGGGCAATATGTTGTGATTGTCGGTAGACTTGATACGCTGGTATAAAACTTTGAAATCTGCTCATTCATTCTGAATTAACCAAATCATTTTACTATTTGTAATTTTATAGTTATAATAGTTTTAAAAAGGTACCTTACTGATGGGCCACCCTGTACTTGCTGTGGGTCTGCACCGTGTTCATTAAAAATAATTTCAGCACTTATCTCACTTTATTTTTCGGGTTTGCTGGGACAATTTTGCACAATGCTATTCACCAGCCTGAGTCCTTATTAAGTCGATAATGGAAGCCCTCCCTCTTTAAACGAGCTTTAAAATACTTGACTCGACGTGCACGAGTTTTAGTGGTACGTAGCTCACGACCGTGAGAGTTAATTTCACCTTTCAAGGAATTAGGGGAGCTTGAAATTCTAGAGAAGGCAGTTCAAAGGACGGTTAGAATTTTGAGAGAAATAGTCTCGTTCGAATTATTTCGAGATCTTGAATAATCTAAAATTTAAATTCATCTGCATTTTCTTAAGCACTGTCACTTTTACTAGCGAAGTCAGCATGAAGTCATGTTTTCACATTTTTCTTTTTTGACACGCTGGTTCACATGGTGTGAAACCACAACGTTCTTGGTGCCAATTGGTAAGCTACCTGATAATTTTCATTGAGATGAAAATACAAACGTAAATTAAATGTGCAATATTTTTCACAGACCTTAATGTTGTATTGATTTAAATTGAATCAACATTTGATTTGAAAGTTTCATTTTGACTTCAAAGTTGATAGCTGTCTATGATATCAAACCTATAGATGTTTCTAAAATAATGTGAAGAACTGATATACATGCAACTAAATATTTAAATTCAAGGTACATATAAGGTTCATCATTGACCCATCCATGCTTTAAGCTAATGAGGAAGCATTGAGCTAAGTTTCATGATACAGCCATCAGATGCACCCGATTACACGCTTTATATGCAAGAGGGGACGTAAAGGTGCTTAGAGTCATGATGAAAAGTCTAAAATTGTTCAAAAGCTGAGTAATGACATGTCTACGTTAGAAATAGCAAAATAATAGGTTCGTGACCATCGCGTTGAAGGCAGGCAACAAGAACTGCTCTGCATGCTTCACATGTAGTCGAACTAGTGCATTTTAAAGGGGTAAGATGATATTTTTCGAATTGCAATCCAATTTTTCTATTACGAATCTACAAATTGGGCTAATTTTTTCTTCTAGGTGGCCGAGTTGATGTGATGCGTAATTTTTATTCCAAACTTAATTTGTTTGTCACTATTACGATATTCATTGAACCATATGTTGAAAGGAATGAGTATGAGTCATGACAAGCAATGTCGGACTTTTGATCACGTTAAAGTTTAACAGTAACCTACTTAGCTCATGCGAGTGTGGCAGCCGCCCCACGCGCTAATTACTAATTATACTTTTTCTAAAACCTGAATCTCCAACGTCTATAAATAGAAAAGAAGTTAATACGTTTTCGAGAGAAGAAGCATTATTAAATGGTGTCCGAACTCTGGATTGCTCATGGGTGGTTAGTCGTTTAATAAGGTGTACCATTTTTTTGTAAGTTTATTCCCTATACACTGTGGCCTTTAACCTTAGGTAATAATCTTCAGGTCAAGAACTTTTGTCCAGAAACTTCATCAGAGGCTGTTCAAAAGTAAAGGTTTGTGTAATTACCGGCTGTACATAGATGAGTCGTAAATACTTATGATCTTGTCAAAAAAGCTGATATTCGGAAGACAGTAATGTTACTTTCCAGAGTCTATGTTTGATTATTTGATTATGAAGTCGAATTATGTTATTGAGCTTTTGGATGACATCACCCTGATTTTTATACTTTGTCAGACTTCGACTTTCAAAAAGATTGAATAAAAATATCTGCTGAGATTTTACTCGTCTCATTATGAAATCGAGGGGCTAGTTCAATAGGCCAGGTCAACCAGTGCAGGTTTCAACATGAATGGATAAACTTAAGCTATTGATTTCCGAAGATTCAAATTGTTCCCAAGTATTTTGGAACAATAGCAAATTAATTTTAAAGAAACATAGTTCGTGATGTTATTATCGCTAAAAATGAGAGGTGTGAACTTTCTACCTTTTAAAATTGAAAGTGATAAAAGTTTCTGTTGATTTATTATATTTTGTTATGCTTTTGTATTTCTCCCCATCACTCTAGCCTACTTTTCTGCTTTTGAATACATCCTTAGTTCAATGATCATTGAATCAGGTTGCAATGAAACAGGTGTATTTTAAATCCAGGGTTGATTGTAATCTTAAATCATGTACGATTAAAGTGTCTAACTAATCCTAGTTTTTAAAAATTTATCCGAAGAATTGTCGTTTCATCTCATTTTGATTTTTGCGAAGGGAGCTTGGAAGGTTTGTGGACTCGGAAACTGAAAGGCTTGTGGACTTCAATGTTGCAACTGCTCAATAATCTACACGCCTGGCCTTCTAATGCAGCAGCTCCTAAACTGAGGTCCGGTGTCCCTCGAAGGGTTTCTAGGAGGACTGTGATAGTATTTTTAGTATAACATGCATATGAAGTATATTTATCATGAAACATATTTACCCCTTCAGGGATCCTGATTTGAAAAAGCATGTTATAGGGGACCGCCTTGTAAAATAATTTAAAAAGTTTGATTAGATTCATTAGCATCTAATGAATACTGAATTGATGTAGCCAACATTTATTTACATACCCATGCCATTTAATAATGCTAGTCTGCAATTGGGCAATTCCTTGTCATAAACACCATGTAATGTTCACATTTATGGATGATAACCATATCTGACAGATCACTTGTTAAAGAATTTATTCCTGCTAACACCTAGCATGTTATAGTAAGGCCTGCATCCTGGCACGTACACTTAATACCTTTTCAACGCTATTACCACTATTTAGGCAGATTTTGAAATTTGAGGTATTTTTGAAACTATAGTAAATGTATACCTACAACAACCCATCAATATTAACAACCTTTGCCAGCCAAATTTCATTTGTATGTTTACATTTTCATTGATGATTGCTATAGAATTTCTTTTATTGACAGAAGAAGGAGAAAGTTTCGAAACTCACTTCGTTCGTAAAAGTTTTGGCAGGATCAATCATATTGTTGACAACTAGAAAAGTTATTATTGATCGAAAAATTAGAAGTCTGAAACGAATGAGTTCGAGGCAGAAGTTCTCGACTGATGCTTTCAAGTTTTGTGCTGTAGTTTTGAGGACTAATTTACTACTACACATACACAAACCACCAACCATGAGGTGCTCATATCCATAGATGAGTTTTAAGAAATTTCTGGTTTGATGTTTCAAATCAAAATATAGGTAGTAAAATGATGTATATTGCTCGTATTCGTAGTGTTTTGATAAATACAGGGTGTTTCAGAATTAAAACAACGAGCATTTTGAAACTTTTACGAAAATTCAACTGCACGATCTTGATTTTAGGGGTTGAAATTCAAAGTTGAATAAGTGAAGAATAAGCAAACGATACAGTGTTGCATTTATTCGAGGTAACCACCCTTATTACGAACTACAACTCTAAGTCTACTCACAAATGCATCGCAAGCGGCATGTATCAGTTTTAGCGGAATTGCTTCCCATTCCCCCTGCAGTTTTGCTTTGAGGGAGTCGAGAGAAGTGTGAGGGGTAGCTAAGATCCTTGTCTTCGAAATGGACCAGATAGAGAAGTCCAAGGGATTGAAGTCAGGGCTTCCTGCTGGCCATACATCTTTACTTATGAAAGATGGAATGTTCCTCTGAATCCAGGTTTGGGTTACGTTGGAGCCATGTGATGGTGCCGAATCCTGTTGGAGACTCCATGGTGAACCCTGCAAATGTTCTGTAGCCCATGGTAGAACCTTTGATTCCAAAATAAGGAAAATCTACTGTTCTGAGTTTAGTTTGACCACACAAGGCACAAAAACAAGCGGAGATCTTCCTGTGGCTGTCACAGCTGCGCAAACCATGTCAGTCTGTGCATTTTGACGTCTCCAAACAATCCTACCCTCGACTGAACTACCCTGAAGACCCTGATGGCACGACTGGTCTGAAGTTTGGGAGCGTGCCTTGAGCGATCTCAGTAAGAATGAGACGACTTATTTCAGCCCTCATTCTCTCATGACGTTCAGTAAACTCATGACGTTTCACCATTTGTAAGGCATTTTTCCCAGATCCTCTTTCAACACTCGATACATTGAAGTTTTGCTAACACCAGCTTCTGCAGCCTGTGCTCGATGGGATCGACGTGGGTTTCGATGGAATTTCTCCCGCTTGTTTTTGATAAGTTTTTTGTCCGAACATCTCGTTTCCGGGCTCGTCCTGGTTTATCAGAGGTTGTACAAGTCTTTTAAAACTTTCTAACAATTTTTTAAACGGTTCGACGGTTCATTTTAATTTTTTTTTGCAATTGATGCGTTACTCTCGCCTTCTTTGGGGAGCTTGATAACGATATTTGAATCCACAAGGAAAGGTAGACACTTGAAATGGAGAGATTATTTTACTACCTTCAAAATAATACAATATTTAAAAAATTAAACATTGATTTTAAATGATTTATTTAGTATGCAAAACTGGATGCTTTAATTCTGAAACAACCTGTATTACTACTCGAAAAGTTAGAATCAGATATCAAGTTTCTGTTTAAGTTTTTTCTATGTTTTAATAGATGCCAGTACATGTACTGTGTGGTACAGTGATGCCAGTACATGTACTGTGTGGTACAGTGATGCCAGTACATGTACTGTGTGGTACAGTGATGCCAGTACATGTACTGTGTGGTACAGTGATGCCAGTACATGTACTGTGTGGTACAGTGATGCCAGTACATGTACTGTGTGGTACAGTGATGCCAGTTTATTTAATAAGATTTACCTAAATAAAAATGATGTATCGTTTGTTTTACCTTGCATCTACTGAAAAGAATTGGATTTTGTGTTTTATTTGTGGACTAAGTTCATTATTGTTGGTAACACAACGCAAAACAAGGAATTGCACGTCATGATGTTAATGTAACAGAGTATTTGTCTTTTCAGTGTCTCTTTGTTCCCTCGTCCGTGATTCCTTCTTTTTCTGGTCTTTATTTCTTTCTGTCTATATCTTCTCTTCTCTTTCTGTCCTTATCTTTTTTTTGCCATTTTTCTTCATTTTTTGTCCTTTTTTTCTTTCTATTCTTATTTTCCCTTCTCTGTGTGTTTTCCCTTTTTTATCCATATTTTCCCTTCTTTTTTGTCCATATTTTCCCTTCTTTTTTGTCCATATTTTCCCTTCTTTTTTTGTCCATATTTTCCCTTCGTTTTTTGTCCTCATTTTCCCTTCTCTCTGCCCTTCGTTCTTTTCATTTCCTTTTGTTTTCATTTCTATTTCCCTTCCCTCATTTATTTTCCCTAACCTCTTTTCTGTTTTTAAATCCGCTTCTCTGTTTGTTCTACTTCTGTTATTCCCTTATTCTTCTTCCTTGTCTTCGAATGTGCACTCGAAGAAATACTGGGTGTCTCTCCTCGTCAGCAGTGGTAAAGTGAGTGTCTGTCCTCGTCAGTGTACCTTTGTGGGACTTCGCGCTCCGAGGTCATAACCTTAAATTCAGTGACAGCCCAGCAAACTGCAACGCTCAGCAAAGGAGTCTGTTGTGGGTCCAGTTGTAGGAGGCCGCTTGTTTTTTGTTCATAATTTAGTCAAAAATGACGATAATTCTTTTCTGCTAACAGTTTCTAGTTCAGATCAACTAACCGGATCAGGGGAAAAGCAAATTTCGAAAAAATTTTTTTTTGTTATTTTTGGCAAAAATCGTAAGGGGTTACCCTTACGATTTTTTTTCACTTTTTCACTTTAGGTCTTCGATTTGGATGAAACTTTGTGATCACATTGGTATTGATGTGCTCATCCCACAAATGTGATTCAATGTTATTTTTGTCCCATAGTTTTTGATTTTTTCGACTTTTTCATGAGATTTTTTCAGTTTTTTTTCGATGTCTCCGATTTCGATGAAACTTCGTGAGCACATTGGTATCTATGTGTACATCAGGGAAATGTAAGCGAATTTTAATTAATTTTTGTATTTGTTGATTTTTTTTTTGACTTATAGTCAATTTCTCATTGACTGAGAGCGCAAGTTTTTGGTATATCTTTATAAAAAACTCATTTGCTTTTCATACTGTTTAGTCATGCGCAATTCCTTTAACCCAAATCTTCACAACTTGTAAGTACTTGATTTGATACGAGACTGGCGTGTATTGTCAGTGTCTGTCCTCGTTAGACCTTATTCTTCACAGTTTGCAACGCCTAGTGCAGGAATCTATTGTGGGTCCTGATGTAGGATCTTGCCTCTATTCTTCCTTGTGTGTGAGGTGTAGGAGGCTGGTATGCCGTGCACGCAACCCCCAGCACGACTGTCTCTATTTCAGCTTGGTCGACTGGTTAGCAAATCCGCTTGCAAGCGGGAAGACCCGGGTTCGAATCCCGCTGCCGCCATGGTTGACGCGGCTAGAAATACGGCATGGGACTTGGGTAAAACAACCGAATAATTATCGAAGTAATTATCCGACCCAAGAATGGGCCAGAAGGTTCGTTCCTATAGCCTCATTCTATTCTATTCTATTCTTAAAGTCTTCTCATGTCCTTTAAATTCCTCAATTGTAATATGGCAAGCATTACAAAACTCATGTAATGTTTTACTCATATGTATATCTTTTCTGCCTAAAATCATTTTCATACATGGATTATTTAACACGTTAACCGCCACATGTACCACCGGTGGTACATTTGAGGATTTCACTTACCGCTGCATGTACCACCGGTGGTACATTTCCAAATTTTTAATAATTATTTTCAAAAATTAATTTAAAATATTTACGGAAGGTTAAATGATAAAGTCGTAAAATGGTAAAGTCGTGGCGGTAGTGACAAATCTCTGATATCAGGCATGGCGGTTAACGTGTTAAAGTCATTTTCTTAAGATGTTTCTTAGAATTATTATGCCTGAATGTATTTCTAATGTTACACAACATACATGCAATGATTTTGTACCTACCATTTTTATTACATTAAGAATCAACTATTTTTCTAAATTGGAAAACTATAAGACGACTTTTTCTTAACCGGTTGTGTGTTAGATTTCATCACATTTTCGCAGGTGAAGAACGGTGAGCTCTTCCTGTACATTTATCACTTACAGTCCAGAGGCAATGAAATCTGTACTTTGATCTATAGCCGTCGCATTGAGAGTAAATAACTAATTCTCTACACAGATTTCACCCACTCATGCATTGTTCAACATGAGTCGTCCCCTTCAATTCCCCACATCTCAACAGGGTATACACCTTTTCAGGTGTCCCGTTATACAATACGCGTAGCCTAGCTGCATTTGATGCCGAACTCAGAGACGAGTATCAAGTCTCTTACGTCTGCCGCAAGCTTGCCCAATGAAGCCTCCTCATCACTGGCACTTCATGTTCAGATGCAGCAAATACGCAGTGCATACTAAGCGAGCCCAGGGAATGCTAGAGATACTGTCTAAGGAGAAGCCAAGGAAGTCTCGTGGAACTGAGACTATATAGTATGGCTAACATAGAACGTACATATTCATTTAAAGATCTTAGTCAAGACGAAACTTGTTACAGTTTCAGAGCCAACTTTTACATTTACGAAGATCTTAGCATCCCCATCATGAAAATGATGTATAATCATATTTTTTCAGCTGTTGAGTACCTACATTGGTACGCACGTACATAAGTCGTTCATTTTGTGTTTTGCCAGTGCAGCGCGTAACACAAAACTCATAACGTGGCGCGAAGTATTGTTCAAGATCGGCGTAGGTGAGAAAAACATATATTTTTAAATTACTGAAACATATATTTTTAAATTACTGAAGTTTTTGTTTGTTGACGCTAGAGCAAAATCAGAAGAAGACAGCGGAAGCATAAAGAGTTTTCACAATCTATATTATAATCAGAACCGCGTCCGTCCATCCCTCCATCTGTCTATCTGTCTGTCCATGTGTCACGATCTTCTAATCGATAACTTTGATAGCAACAAGGATATAGCTTAAGAAATTCAAGAAATCATTCTATTCCAATATTTTTCTGTGGCAATTCAATTCCCTTTCACGTGCATTATGGTATCCAGAATATACAATCGGTTTATTTTTACAAATAGAAATTTTCTTTCGACCATTTTTTGTTGAAATTCATCATGATGTTTTGATATTTTTAATTGATTATGCGAAAATAAATGTTTTTAATTAGTTTGACCAGAAATTTGACTACCACTTAGTATAAGGCCAAAGATTTTGGAAATTGAGTTATTGTTTTCGGAATTGTGATTTTCTCGAAAAGCTGCAAAGAGATGATAGAGGATATTTCAGAATAAAATTCCGGCAAAAAAGGCCAACATGGATAGAAACGTGTCCAACCGTAAGAGAGAAGCAGTAAGACTTCGACAACAAGAAAGACGCCGAAGACTAGCGGACGAAGAACGCGAAATGGCAAGACAAAGCAATGCTGCTCGCCAACAAGAAGCTAGAGCTAACTTGACCCTTGAAAGAGTAGCTAGAGAGAGCTTAACGCATGATAGAAGGAGAGAGCAAATTCTTCGGCATGACTCTGAACAACATTGAGTGGCAAGAGAGAATTTAACTCAAGAAAGTAGGGATGAAATTCTTCAAATTAATGCCAAACAGCATCGAGTTACACGAAAGAATTTAACTCAAGAAAGAAGGGATGAAATTCTTCAGTAGAATGCGCTCGCTCGCAGATTAGATAGACAAAATCGCTTGGGAAAAAATGTAAACATAGCCAAACAGTACAATATTGACTCTCTTCTTGAAATTGACATCAATATATCAAGACACAGTTGTGGCACTATGGAGGTGAGATGTCGATTCTGTAATTCTCTCATGTTTATGGAGGAAAAATCGGGCGGGACTCAGACGAATCCGAATTTAGGCATGTGTTTAAGTCTGGTACACGGACGGACGGATAGACAGACGGAGGGACGGACGGACGTGGCTCTTATTTATAGTATAGATTTGCCAGTCAAAATCAATTTCTCGCAAATTTACCACGAGGAAGACGGTTAAACAACAACCAAACACTGACGAGAAATGTTGTATGTACATAGATTGTGTAAATATTGTACATATTATTACAAATTTAAATATATCTAACTCTTTTGAGTCAGAGTGAAATTTTAATTCAATTTTCATTGAGCCTACTTTCAACGAACTTCGCCAAGCCATCGCCAGTTTGCTCAGTGGGAAATCTCCAGGACAAGACACCATCCCAGGTGAGGTGTTGAAGCTGAACCGTGAAAAAATCCTCCCTCCACTGCACAAACTGTTCGTTTCATGCTGGGACGCTGGAAATGTTACCCAAAAAATTAGAGATACCCAGATCGTTACCCTGTTCAAGAACAAGGGAGTCAAAGGTTCATGTGATAATTACAGAGGAATCTCTTTTCTTTCAGTAGCTGAGAAAGCTTTTGGCAAAGTTCTCTCGAGGAAACTGCACGTTGTTGCCGAATAGGTTTTACCTGAAACGCATTATAGATTCAGAGCAATTAGATCCACAGTTGATATGATCTTCTCTCTACGTTAGCGGCAGGAAAAGTGCAGGGGAGCAAAGAAGACCTTTATACATGGCTTTGGTTGACCTTCAGAAAGCCTGATACTGTCTGAAGACCAGCACTTTTTAAAGTGTTTCGGAGCGCCGGATGTCCTTCCAAAATTCTGGGGATTGTTGCGTCGTTCCAAATTTTCTGTTTGGAAATGGTGTCAAGCAACGTTGTGTCTTTGCTCCAACTCTGTTTGGTATCTATTTCTCGGTACTCTTGAAAGTGGCTTATGCTGGCGAGAAAGAGGGTATTTAAATCAAAACTCGGAATGACGGACATATCTTCAATATAGCCAAAATGAATATTATGCCAGGAGCTTTTGTTCGCCGACAATGCCGTTCATGTTGCTCATTTTGAGCAGTTGCCGCAAAATATGGTAAGCAGGCTAGCGTGGACATGTGACTCATTCTCTCTCACTATCAGTGTAAAGAAGACTGAGGTCATGGCCCAGGGGTGGAAAGATGCTCCTGTCATAACTTTGGACAACCAAAATCTGGCTGTCGCTCATTCACATATTTGAGGTTTGTCGTGTCTCAAACTTTGTCGATGGGCGAGGAGATTGAATCCCGCATTGGCAAAGCTGCAACAGCATTCGGCAAGCTCTCTAAAATAGTATGGATAATCAATAAACTAACAATAAATACCAAAATGATGGTATATAAATCACGTGTCTTGTCTACCTCGGGTTATCCTAGTGAAACTTAGACTCCCTACTCCAAGCAAGAAAAAAGGCTCAATGCATTCCACATGAGATGTTTGAGAAAGATTCTTGCCATCAAGTGGCAAGACAACGGGGCAAATACGACGAGAGTAAGAATGCATTTCTATTTGGTTTACTGCAATGAAATAAGCTACGGTGGCTTGGGCACGTATTCAGAATGGATGCTAGACATCCATTGCCGCGACAAATTCTGTATGGCGAGCTCTCCACTGGAAGCAGAGCAGTAAGAAGACCCCAACTCCGTTTTAAGGATGTCTTTAAGAACGCGCTTGGTCAATTCCGTATTGGAGCCGAGAGATGAGAGACATGCGCGTCTGATAGAAACAATTAGAGAAACTGTGTTTCCGACGATTTTCGAAGCTGCGAAGAGGACCTTATACACAGAGAAGATGTCAGAAGAACGCGACGTCATCTCGCAAGGACAAACCATCAGGCTGCTGACGTACGATGTATACGTACAATTTGCCAAATGATCTGCATGTCCCGGACTGAACTCATTACCCATGAGAGAGCATGTGCCCAGAATAGAATCTTAAGTGTTCTGTTATGAGTATTGTGTATACGCTGGGGGGTGTCTTAAAGACCTTTGAGATTTTTCATGTATCAACTTTGAAAATAAATAAATGTATTTCTGTTCCTTGTATTGTAAGGATATACTTCTTTGTGCGCGATGATTGGAGTTGGTGGTTGTCTGTTTGGTTTGCGCTGTACTGTTCTGTGATCTATTTTTGGTTTGTTGTTATACGACTGTCTGAAAGGACAAAAAAAGCTTCAAAGACCGAGAGAATTGTTTTATGAACGCATCAACATTTATAGTCAATTTCTTTTCTGAAAACGAACAAGATCGATGTGAGCGATAAAAACTTGGACGAAGTTCAGTTTTCCTGTAAAGATGATTGTGTTTGGAAACATTTAACTTTTGAGTTGAGTGAGTTTATGTTCATAAATTAAGTTTTCCCTTTGCATTGATTCTAGTTCAAAATTTCGTTCCTCAATCAGATTGTGTAAATCATAGCGTCGAGTCTATTTTGCTAAAAGATCAAGAAAGTCATTACGAGTCATAACAGTATATTACTTTCTGTATTATTCGATACTGTCTGGCCTAGCAAACAAAAGTGCTAAATTAAAAAGAGTTACTGTGTTCATATTTTTGTTCAGAAATTTAATGTTTAAACTCGCGTATCAGAGAGCTGTGTATACAGTTTTTTAAAAAAGATGGGAAATGAGTTGAAGCCTGTGAAACACTCCAAATGCCAGGTGCTCAAAAAGCAAGCTAATTAGAGCTAGATCAGATTTCTGCACCTACTGAGCATCCACGAAAAGCCTACACCCACGCAGGCAGATGAAAGAGTAGTGCGAATTTTACGCATATGCATAATAAGTTCGTTTTGCTAAGATTCTTTTATCGAGCAAAAGCTTTCCAAAAATTGATACAGTGGACATACGATCAGAAAACTTATTTGAAAATAAAAAACATTCATTTGTTTATATATTCATACAACTTCAATATTCTTTGATATATTTTTCATCAGGAAAATGTTGTATATTCTGGAATCAGATAAACTTCAAGCAAAATGTGATAACGTGCAACATGAAACTTATAAATACCAGCGCTGAAAGTTTTAGAATATTAGGCTATTTGGCTCCCAAGGAGTTCAAGTACCATTACGCTAATCGACAATCAAATTTAAGAACTTAGATCACGATCACTGAACTGTATTTGACTTATCGTAACAGAATATCAGCAGGGCTCGAAAACATTGTATCACATCAACTGGTAAATGAAATAAAATTTGTCAATGAAATTCCGTGAATACAAAAGAGTATGAGAAGCATGAAGACTAATAAACCCACACAATATTTTATATGAAGAACACACGATTTAAAGCAGATAGGGTGTGTAGTGAATCACTACAAACGAACACCTCGACGAGGCTAGAATTCCGTTACGAGCGAAAGTTCTACGTCGACCAATGTGACGAACTCTTAATTTTCCTCGCTTCTCTTGTTGGCATTGCCACCACCACCACCACCACCACCACCATGTCAAGCACTCTCTACCAAGCACTTCCAAAGTCAACATCTCCTCAAAAAACTCTCATCACCTAAAAAATTTAACTTACAACCAACAGCAAAGCGAACGAAAAAGAAATCGGCCATTCTGTCTGTGGACACGATGGGGCTCAAACAACCCACGCACTAACAGGAAGTGCACGCACTACAACTCGCCACGCGCTCCAACAATTCACGTCCGTGGCTCTACCGACAATATGTCAGTACGCCAGTACTCGATATCAAGACGTACGTAACGAAACAACAATTAATATAATATTCAAATCCCTAAACACCAACTACTAAACTCATCCTGCCTTTAATTGCCTTTTCTCCTATTGGGTTCCTCAACGGTCTTTTACTCCCTCAGGCGCTCACTCCGAGTAAAACAAAAGATAAAGAAATTCAGCGTCTGCTCGGAGATAAGAGATGTCTGAGGGTTGGGACTGAAGAGTGATATTAGAGAGATCACTACAGGTGCATATGGTAAAACTTTATGAACTTTTAATGGTTTGAGAACGAATCAATTCTTACAAAAGTCATTAAACCAATGAGAACGAATTTCCGGTAGGATTAAAGAGCGTTTGTCGTAGAACGTATATATTTATTCAGAATCAGACTTGAAACTCGTTATATCATATCATCTTCATTATTTAAGAGAGCAAAAGAACATTCAGAATAATTGCCAAAATTACATAGTAAGACCGTTTTCGTATTCATAAATATCAGAATACTGCAAAACTGTGTGTAAAAATGTCCACATATGTTTCTAGATTTGCATATATTACATGAATATTTAGCATAAAACACAATAAATTGTATTGCTAATTGAAGAACACCATAACACACAAAGCGAAATAAAGAAATTGAACTTGTAGTGGAAACAAATATAACTGTAAAGGCTTCCATCCTCTCGTGTTTATTGTTCTCTCAAAGATCTGGAGTTTCAATGCAAAGTAACTGAGCTATAAAGCCATTGCTATAAACATCACCGTTTATCATTGGTAAATGACAGTCTTCAAAGTTTATATTCCTGTTTAATATGTACAAAATTAATTACGAAAAAACATATAACTATTATTTTATAATCCTTGGCATGCCTAATGCTTTAAGACAATGAACAAAACAAACCATAGATGTTGAAAGGGGAGTTTTAATTCACGTGTAGGGGAATCTACTGGTGATACGATTTTAGGTTCTTGATACGATTATAGCATCAAGATGGGTCAGCCAGCGAGATGGCTTATTGATTTCTCTTTAGTGTCGTAAGATTCGATGGTGGCTAAATGAAACAAAAAAGAATACCGAAGAAATTTCAAAAGGAAACTGATATTATGTTCTCATATGACAAGAAAGTAATTAAGACGCACTTGTACGACCTAGCGATAGTGCCTGCAGACATTATCTATAGGCTCCAATCCAGATGCACGTTTGATTGGAGGACGAGATTCTTTTTCTGTACATCAATTACTATTAACGCGTACGAGAAGCAAAATGTACGGACATTACGATTTTGAGTGAACCCTTACAATAATACGAAAAGCTTCAATAAATACGTAAATGTCAGACGACTCAAAACTACATATAATTTTGAACCACTAATCGACCTCCATAGCTGAACTCTAACGGACAACAAAAACAAAGCCAGGATTCTAAATCAATACTCTCCTTCTGTGTACACTCATAGAGGCTTACCGACATACTGCAACCTCAAGCCTTAAGCCCCCCGATAAATACTGAAGGCGGCGTATTCTCAGTAGAAGAGGTAGAAAAACAGCTCATCCTTCTAAGCTCATATAAATCAACCAAACCCAACTGTCTAACTCCCTGAATTCTCAAAGAAACATTCGAAGTAATTAGCGAACCCTTAACAAACTTCTGGATTTATACAGGGATAAATGGATGTATCATATGAATACATAAAAGATACATGGATAGCTACATTGGCTGATGATGCATGTATGGATAGAGAGTTTAGTCCCACCTGATTGTCGCGGGCTCAATATAAGAGTAATCTTCATTTTTTCGTTCTCACCTAATTTTTTTGTTTTGTCATAAGCAAGTTATTTTTTCAGTTTACGTTAAGATAATTCCAATGTTAAATTTCATTTTGTATGCCTTAATTACATTATTAGAGGATTAATAATATGGATTACCTGAAACTGCTTCGAAACATTTAGTATCACTTGGGTATTTATTAACATTGATGCTGCTTCATCTTTTAGAACATAAAGTGTCACACCGACCTTTAACATAGCTCTTTGCTTTGAATTAGAATGAAAATTGTACATTAGGTAAATACTCTGGATAATGCATCAGTTTGAATTAAAGCCCATAGAGTGAAATTACTTTAAGTATGTCCTATTCTACATCAAACATTGCATTGCTAGAGAATCACGTGTATCTAATTGTTTTCGTATTCAATGTTCGACGTTTTTTAATGTTTTGAACATGTTTTTTCAGTCAAGATTTGTGTGACGTCTCATCTAAGGATGCAGCGCTGCAGAGTTTCTGAGAGATCGTCGACGTCACACAGCCTCCATGTTCCTAGCTAGTGTAGTGTGTCCATGTTAAGTTCTTTGACTCAGAACTCACTTGTCGGCATAAAATAATTTTCCCGTTCAGATGACTCATTTCTCTAATAAGCAAATCATACGGGTTTTAAATCAAATATTACCCAAGAAGAGTATTGTAAAGATTATTAGTGTAAATGTAAGTGGAGAATAATATTTATTATTATGTTATTATACTGTTAAGAGAATAGAAACATCATAATTGTTCTTTTTTGCTATCAAAGAACACACTGAAATAATATGGTGTCTATCATTGATAAAAACCCAGTGAAATAGATATTTTTTGAAAAATCCTCATTGCCTCAGTATTCCACAGCGAAAATAAATGCTAGTTTTATAATTGGGTAATCTTTCGATACTATGACAACTTTTGCAATGAAACGTATGAAAATATGCAACCATCAGTTTGTTGAATTTATATTCTTCAGCATAGAACTTAGAAATTTCAGTGACTCATTAGTTTGCAGGTAATAACCAGTCAGGTTTGAAATGCTGATGAAGCTCTCGCATTGCTTATTACCATTAGCGGTCATTAGATTTGTTAAGTATGGAGTCGTCCAGTGTAATGTCCTGTGAAATGTTAGAATATAAACGCCTTTAGCGTGTTCACGCGAGACATTGATAAACTTACATTTTCTACCATTAATCAAGCGTCTCTTTGAGCGTTAATGTCTTTTGTTCGCACCAGTGGTCATTAGATCTGTTTATTTGCTGGTCATCACTTAAGAAATTATCCGTAATGAATCTTACTGAGAAGTGGATTTGACATTTTACATTTGAATGCATCTGGCTAAAGTTTTTTTCAACTGCTGCTGTCGGCCAAGAATCTGTAGAATAAAACAACATTGCATTCGAACTGAAGCACTAAAAACATTTAGAAATCTAGTGAAACATTGAAAAAAGGCAGACAAGCTGAAAGTAAGCGGGTACTGTTATACGAGTACCACCTCCGTACAGCGTTGGAAGAAGACTTCAACTCAAGAATTTAGAAAGTTACAGAATTCGAAGATGATTAGTTTTAAACCAGATGCCTGAAATTCTTGACATATTACTACTACATGTTTGATGATTATAACATTTGGTGTAAATACTGCCTTGTACTCGACCATGGGAGGAACTTGGCAACTAACTCGTTCAATGACGGCGACCACTGAATTAAGCAATTCAAACGTTGGTGGCGGAACCAACTTAGGATGCTGCGCTATCACACATCCCGTTTTTTTCTCGTAAACCAATCACACACAAACTGTGAAACTTGTGCTACTTTTCAACCTAATTTTTCCGTAGCTGTACATATTTTTTCACAATAGCGAGACCATGGTAGTATGGTCGCTGCAAACGCTTCTTTAGGAGTCTGGTTTGACTGCTGGGAAATCGCTGATGCAGTAGCGGTACGGCTAGGAATGTATCTGCCACCACGAAGAATGTCTTTCATCGTTGGAAACTGCCAAAAGTCGCTAGGAGCCAGGTCAGGTAAATAGGGAGCATGAAAAGTCACTTAAAATTTGTAGTCAGAAAGAAACTACAGTCTTGTGTTCGCACGATGTGCTGGTGCGTTGTCTTGGTGAATGACCACACGTCCAGCATTTTCGGCCGTTTTTCACGCAATGCTGCCAGGAACTTCTTTTTCAAAACATCTTGGTAGCACGCACCTGTTTCCCTGGTGCCCTTTGGAACACAATAAATAAGGGTTACGTCATCGCTGCCCCAAAACATAGCCACCATCATTTTTTCAGCCGTGACACCTGGAATTTTTCTTAACTGCGGTGAATCTATTTGCTTTTCTTCAGGTGACTTGCGTTCCGAATGAGGATTAAAATCCATATATCATTCATTGTCAGAATCGAAGAAACAGTCTCATTCACTCCGTCATTACGTGGCAACATTACGAGGTAACATGCCACGATCACAGCTTTGTGGTCGTCTGACAGTATTTATGGCACCCATCTGGAGAACATTACTCGCATTTTCAGGCCTTCATCCAAGAGTGTTCGCATAGATTCCAAGAAAATGTCAACTTTGGAAGCGATGTACTTCACCCTTAATCAACAATCTTATACAACTTTCTACACTCCCTTGATCATGTCCTGAGACCGGCTGCTGTGAGGCCGAGATTGTTTTGGTTTGTTGCCACGCGACATTTCGTTCTCTTTGAACTGTTGCACCTACGAATGAACATTAGACACAAATGTCTCACTGAACTAGCGTTGAATTTCAATCGGTGTCACTCCACTCGAATGGAACAAGCGAATAATTGCACGCTGTTCTTGTAATGGAAACGTCGCCACTTCAAATATCAAGAACACTGCTCACTGTTGCCGCTGCCGCTTCATTTCTGTGCGCTGTACAGCGCTGTCCTCTCTGTCAAACACTCTAAACGAGTGCTAGAGTATCTTAAAACAAACTGCATGCTTTCGTTTCCATTCATGAGAAAAATCAGATTTGTTTTAACTTAAATGCACCTCGTAAATAAGGAAAGATAGCTGGGATGGACGACAGCTCTGATTCAGATTTTTTTATTAAAATTTGCCCATTAAATTTTTCACTAACTCGACTGATGCACCGACATGTTTTTTTCATTTCTTTGGATTGAATTTCTAAAAAGCAGAGCGCAAAAAAATTTAAGATTATTTTAAATTGCAATGCCAGATAAAACTTCAATGATTGGTGAACTGTTGTATATAGATAGTAATAGTGCTTCTGCATGCACAAAGTAAAGCAATGAACTCGTGGAGCTGCATGGTTAGATCAAACGACATACGCACGAGATGGCTGCTAGTGTTATAGCAAACACATATTTTTCATCCAGAAACCAAAGCACCTGAAGTCCTACAAGGAAAAAAATGATTTCGTTGAAAGATGGGTGAAAATTGCAGCTGGTATGATAGCATGTACAGTTAGTAAAAAATATATATGTACGCCGGCCTCCAACGCCATTTTCGATTTAGTACAAGCATGTTTGCTATCTTATTGCAAGCTTTTTTGCCTAAAAAATACAGAGCTATCGTTCACGTGACTTTTCTAGAGAAATCTATCAAAGTTGTTCGGACAATGATTTAGCCAAGCGTCTTCACCATGGTACATTCAACTGGCATAATAACAATACTGTGTGCAAGCTCAGTACATATCCCAAGACTCTTATTTTAGTATCGACTTCCATACATAGTGATATAACTGATGAAAATTTAAAATACTTGTTCTTAACAATATACTTTCTTGTATAATTATCGAAACTACGAACTATATGATCATTAGTTAACTGAAAAAATATTCTAGCCTTCCACGTACACGCGATATTCTAGCATTGATGTCTTGTTGCACACATTTTTGCGCAATTTTGGCGTTTTATCACTGAGCACTTTACGTTAGAATTGCTGAGCTTGATGGTTGAAATCATCGACTGAGTCAGTTTATAACACACGGCAGCATTGCGCGTCTTTCTCATGCTCAAGTAACTAGCAGAAATATATTAATAATTTGGGAATTATGCTACGTATCTCCCATGTCCTGCAGCTCCTATCCTTAAAGTGATGCTCTCATAACTTCCAGAGTATGTATATCCTCCTTCAAAATGGCTGACGATTTTCTGCTAGTTGAACTCTTCATCTTTTTACAGCTGAAATTTACTTTGAGAGGTCTGTACTAGAGTGTTTTTCCTGACACGTGGCTCAACACAGAGATGGATTGCACAACCTTTTTGTGTGTTGTATGCTGCCACGAATCACAAAGATCACGTCGAGTTATCCGAAATAGCAATTCCAAGTCTATTTATATTTGACATATGAATGACTCATTTGTGTTAAATATTTGCAGTAGAAGAAGAAAATAAAAGCACTGAAAGACTCCTAGCCCACCTAGTCCACGTAACGTCCCCTCCTGTTGTTGAGTAAGTGTTGCTGGAGTAAATCGTTAAAAACTAGAGCCAACTCATTCCAGAATAATTCTTGGGAGGATCACAGTCTCGCGCAACGAAACTCAGAGACGGTGAAGGAGTTATATTCAAAATGCAATTTTAGGAATTATGGACATAGATTTTTTCTGTGCATCTCAATACCTCATTACTTAATTGTTTCAACAATTTAGACTCGGTTTGGTCAGAGTAAAGTCATCTTCTAATTTAAATAAAAACTCGCTGCAATCATTAGTGAAATGAAAATAGAGAGCAGGTTGAGATTCCAATTTGATTACGTACACACTAACAAATTTAATGACACCCATAATTCAAACAGTACTGAGAAAAAATAGTGTTCTCTGGGAATGTCGTATTTTTAAATATCACTTTCATTCAAAAACCTAACTGTATACACCATTATATACAACAATATTGAGCAGAAAAATGTCATTTAGAGGTTTAAAAAATAGTGTGTTACCTAAAATAAATATAAAAAATTATTAAATCTCTAACTTAGAAGAAAATGTACTTGCTTTATTTAAGAATATACAAATGCCCCAAATCTAGATTTTAAATGTTTACAAAGTTACCTTCTATGGAATTCTGTTTGGTTTCTTATCGATTGCAGGGCAGAAGGATAGCACATTAACAGTCTAAACGAGGGCGACTAATCAAAGGAACGAGGAAAAATAACTCCCGTGAAAGAAAATCGGATCCATTCGCAGACATCAAAACTGATTCGTTGGTTTCAAGATAGCCATACTTGCTATATTCTACATCAATGACGATCTGGTGAGAACTTTTATGCTAGAAAGTTTTATTTTTAAATTATTTCGAATTTGTTTCTTTATTATTAAAGCTTTGAAAGCATTCGGGAAGAGAAAAAACAGATTTTTTCATACTTTCTAAAATCATTTTGTACAGTTCTATTCTGTGTCAACTTTATGATAAAGCAGATACGTCGATATTTTTCAGAAATACCGGTAGGGTAGGTGTTTTGAAGAAAATGCATCGCAGTCGAGAATTATATATGGGTTTCTCGTTTCTGATGTCATGTCACTTCCTGGAGGATGAACTCGACTATTTTTATGGAACCTCGACATTTTTGTTGATGCCTTACTGCATCTGACCTACATCTAAATTCTATTGCAAACAACACTTCAGCACACACACACTACGTTGCAGAAGGATTAACGTAAAAACGTGTTTGAAATAAGTATTTATTTTACCTAACAAAACAAATCGCCAATGCTAAGTTTTAGAAAAGTGATTTGGTGAACGTTCAACTCAAACAATTAAATATTCAAGAACTGTTCATTATGTAAAATTTTCTTTTCTGATTCATCGGAGGTATTTCTGGGAAATATTTATTGTATTTCTTTGTGGGTTTTAAGCGCTATTCTTCTCTTACTTGCTGAATATTTTTGATGAGCATGTATTGTACTATTCCCTGAATTCATTATTATGAGGGGATTCACGTATTATTTATGATTAGATTATCAACACGTTTAACTGACATTGGTAGTGCCTGCGTTGCTACGTCTACAGGAGGACCTTCATTGACTGATTTTCTATATTTTTTCTGACTGCACTCCCATTATCTCTTTTTAAATGAATATATATAATTGTTCAATTAGGTTTCAATGAATTTTTATCATACTTTTTATTAAATGCTCCAAGAAACCAGATATATTCTTTATTCGCCAATTAACTTCTGCTAATTACCTGTCAGCTGGTCTGACAACTTCGAGCTGTGAAATCCTTCGCATGTTCGATGAGTTAAATTAGACATTTCTAATTGAATAATCTTTCCACTCTGAAGTATTTGAACGTTAATCTATACCATATTTCCGTTAGAAAGACCGTATTTCGGTCTAGAAAGACCAAATTTTTAAGGACTTTAAGCTGCTTTCATTATAAAACTTGGATTTCGGAAGCTTGGAAGTTCTAGCAAAAAATTTGTTAGCAGTCTTTCTGAAATCACGGTTCCTAAAAATGAGTTGTATGCTGCCTTCCTATCTTACGGATCCCAACTCGGAAAACTTACGAAAGAGTCACTTTTTTTATGTTAATGCTTCACCCACACTTAATTCAAAAATTTTCTTGGTAGAAAATATAATTTCCATGTAATTCTCAATTGCAACTATAAACTTCTTAAAAGAATGCTCTTTGCTATCAAGTATGCGGTAATTATGCACATTGGGCGTCTGAATGTGCGGTTTCTGCTTCTAGGATACAAGCTGTTCTTGAGACGGAGCACATGCTGGTTCATGTGGCTGTCCGTACTGACCGTCTCTTTCCTAACCCTTCTCACTCGGTTACACGCATTCACGCAGAGAAGTGAGACCTCCCTGTTCAAATAAAAGGGTATAAAATAACTGTTGTTACGTTTAGTACTTCAGACCTTTGTATTTTAAAATCTTTATTAATTTTGCGAAAAAATCTGTTTTAAATGATCTGTAATCCACCGACCCCCTACAAATAGTTTAGGTATTTTATTCTTTCATGTTCTGAAAGATTTCTTAGTTTAGTTTACTGATTTTTTTAATGCATTTGATCTTTTTAAATGTTGAAAATTACTTCTACAGGGGCAACATTCATTTCTTTAAGAATAGTTGTTGGGAATTTTAGTCAATAAAATGTTATGTTTAGAAGCGGCTTTCTTTGCTCTCTTTTGTTTAGCAAATTTTGCAAAAAGCAAAATATTATTATGTCTCAATACTCTGAGTGTATTATAAGCTCAGATTTGTTTTCAAGTTGAAAATTTATCTAAGATAATTTACCATTTTTTATTGTTCTTGTGCTATTTGAGTCGTGTTTTAAAATTTGGAGATTCAATGTGATTATATTAGGTTAGAAAGAAAGTAATGTCGTTTTTTTGTATGATCACATTGAAATCTCCTTAGACTTATTAAATGAGTTGTTTTTAATTGAATTGGTGGTGTGATTTTTTAATAAATCTTTCAGAAATAATAAATAGTAATGTTGAATTAATTTTCAGAGGCTTAACTTTCTGGAAATGGATGTCAAAGAAAAACACTTGAAATATTGTATGCCTAATGAATACAAAAAGGCATTTCAGTTGTAGAAGCTTCAAGAAACATTCGAACTGTTTATGGGAGGAACATGTTTAATGATCGAAAATGCCAACGATGGTTTGCAAAGTTTTCCTCTGGAAATTTTAACCTCAAATATTGCTCAAGTTCGGACGACTAAAATCAATCGATCAAGAAGCCATTAAAGATGCTGTCGGGGTCGATCAAAAGTTAACCAGCAGAGAATTAGCCAAACAATTTAGAAAAACTCATACTGCCATATTTTTATGTCTTCATAAATTAGGAAAGATTTCAAAACTTGGACATTGAGTTTCTCACGCTTTGAATGATGCTCAACGAGACCTCACGCAGCAGGGATAACATAAGAAAAAATTATAAGCTTAGATTGGGAAGTTTTGCCTAACCCCCCTCTTATTCACCTGATATTGCTCCTTCTGATTACCATCTTTTCAGGTTTTTGCAGCATCACTTAAGCAATAAAATTTATGAAAATGGTGAACAACTAAAATATGGCATCGATTTGTTTTTCTCACAAAACTCCAAGAACTTTTTTGAAGAAGGCGTCAAAAAGCTGGTTGACCGTTGTAGAGAAGTCATTGAAAATGATGGAGGACATTGTAAAGACTAGAAGTATCACGAGGTAAATTTTTGAAATAAAATTAACGTGTGGTTAAAAAACGACATTATTTTCTTTCCAACTTGCTACCTTATGCTCCATTATTTAGTGCATTTTAGCCCTAATCCTAATTTCTTTACTTCTGGACCGACTGACATTTTTTTCAAATGAATTGATGGTTACAGCACTTCAATTCTTTTAATTCAGATAGGCATAAATATTCGTTCAAATTTTGAACTTGTTTCTGTACATGTAAAAATGAAATTCTACATCGGCGATTTTTGCCAATATAGTATTTTGTGTTTTAACAAGCTGATGCTTTGTGTTCTGTCTAGCATTGAGCTGCCAAAATCCTTTTATGGTAGCCAGGAGTTCTTTCGTCGATAAAACTTGATATTTCTTGGATTTTAGTTCTTCGAAAAATCATTGCATGTTTGCCGATGGCAAACACAAAGTTCTAGCGCCAACCTGCATAGATAGACTTACTATTAATTTTGTCCAATATTATTTACCGTTTACTAGTGAAACAGTTACAATAATGAAGGAAACAGACTAGTTTCGTTACATAACAGTACATTTGTGGTGTAAGAATTCATACTTTGAGGTGTTTCGACATTCAGGTGTATGATAGGTCTTCACATTAAAAACTAATGAATTAACTGATATTTTTACAGTTTTTGTTTAATTAAACCTCATCAAATTGATGGTGGGACAACAATTGTTCTCACAAACATATCATTGAACCTGCATATGTAGTAAACTTGAATTTATCTTAGAATTAATAAAGAGACTGCATAACTGATTTACAGAAGTATTCGTATTTGTTGTCTCTTAGCCTTAAAACCGATGCTAAATGAGAAATAGTGATAAGATGAACCTGACTGCTATATTTACATACATATAAATATGTGCCAAATTATTTCTTTCGAAAAATACTAGAGCTGATAACATACCTTATACGCACAATAGCATAATATTCTATAAGAAGACTGCATGATCGCCTTTCTCAGCCTTTCATTTAGAGACTGGTGTTTTTTGAGTCATTCTGAAGCACTGTTAGTACAATGAGTTTATTTGAACTTTTCTCTTGTTTTGAAATTCATTTAGCCAGTATGTCATGGGTTCTACAATACTTTTTGCGCATCGAATTTCATCATGTTCCTGATCATTGATAAATTTTTTGTTTCTATCATATGCTTTTACGGCAAGAACAGATAAGGTACTAAAATTGGGCGTTATTTAGCTCACAACACTATTAAAAAAATAATACGTACTTTTCGTCACTGTTTTTCCTAATTTTTTCTGTATAATGTATTATATACGCAAGTAGGATGTTAGTGTTCGTCTGCCTAAGTGACTCATAAAACATATGCCTGGACGTTTGGGAAGTAACTGCGTATTACCATAATAAGTTTTTCCATCTGAATACTTTCAATCAGCAATGCAATCACGGTCTTTTTAAAAACAGCGTTCCAGTAGTTCGCACTTAGACGCAGTGAACCAATCTTAGACCGAAAGTTTTAGTAGACTCAGTTATTGTTTTTGCTAATTCTGGCTTTCCGTTACCTGATTTCATATTCTGATGTCATATTATTATTATGTATGATTTAATATATTATTTTTCATTTCTTATCATCACCAACAATACGCTGCATCAGTGTAAGGATGGTACCCCTGTTTAAAAGACTAGTGCAGATGGTGGAACAACTTGTTTGGTTCCCAGGTGGAAGTTTAACTCAAATTAATATAGCATATTTTCCTAATTTACTTGTATTGTTCGAGACTAAAAATTTTATGAGCCTACTCCCTGGGGATTTGATGCGGATCAGATACGATAATTTCATTCAAAAATATTTCGCTCAGCCCCAGGTCGTTTTCCGAAGCTAGGCTTTCGTGTGCGTCACAATCACCGACTTTAAATCCCAAAAACTATAACAGAAATCCATGAGTGTTTGCAACATCCAGATACATTTTTAAAATGTTTTTCATTGATTTGAAGTGGCACGTTTTATTCTAAACTCGTACATTGAATAAAAGTACAAATGTACCTGAAATATTTTTATTCTTCATGACAATAGTTACTGAACTACCTATGAATATTAACCTGCCGAATCGAACATACGTTATCCCAACTAGATTAAATAATTTCCACTCACTTGTGCATTGCTTGAAACCGGTGGATGATCTGTATTTCATGATGATTAAAACAACACTCAACTACTCTTCGGACACATTAATATGTTACCTGTAGCGACCCTCATCGAGAACATCTAAATTTTTCAACCGTGCAAAAACCTCTCAGCAGATATAGTCATCAGAGGTAGCTTTTATGTATTTTGCTTGTACGTATCTAAACACAAGTTACACTGAGGGAGAATAAGAATTGAAGAGCCTCGTCTTTGTCTAGTTTTGAAGATATGAAGAAACTAGGCAACTGACACAGGACATTAATAGAAAAATACATTTTACGTCCTAAAGTAACGTATAAGACTATTGACGCTCGTGGAAATGGAACACATCAGCAGTATAAAATATATTAATGCCCAAGGAAAATAGTGTGCACAGTAATTTCGAAGCTCAACTAAGATTCGACTTCAACACAACTATAAAGATTCGAAGAAATCGAGGTAAGTATCTTCACTAAACCATCACACTGACTTAGGAACTCCATGGGGCAATTAAGGAGGAGGTTGAAACCGAGACTGAGAAGCAGATTTCTGCTTTCATAATAGCTGAAGTAAGTAGCTGCTGTTTTACTAGAATATTGAAATAATATTAATTCAGAAATTATCAACTTTATGCTATGCAAATCTATTTCTAGTGGCATCATGAAACTTTGTAAATCAATTTATGTCTCAATTGATCATAAATAATTTTTGTTGTCATCTTAGATCATATGATATTTTACCAAAGCTTTGACTTCATTCATAGAAATGGTGTCTTGCTGAGCAGCGAACTTAATGCATTGGGCCTGAAATAATTTATTCAAATTAAGTTCTTCTGTCTCATAAACTCCTTGTTCAGAATAATTTTATTTTCAGTTATTTTGCAGCTTTTTTGTATCCATTAATTTGCTGCACCAAGAAAACGAAGCAGTGATATTTCTTGTATAGGTTTTGCATGCATATACTGTATTTGCACATAGTTTTTGAAATTACAACTTTAGATGTCACATATAGTTAAAAAATGAGTTTGTTATATGCTGTACTTAAACTCGTATTTAGATGAAAAGGTGAAACCTAAAATATACACAGATAATACACATGAAAAAACTGTTAAGTTTAATAATTAATTAATGATTCATCGAATCTCGTTTTAGCGAATAACCGCTTATATTGAAACTGGCAATGATTCTATATACAAACTTGTGCATCTTATGTGGCTTTAATTTTAACTATAATCGGAACAGCTGTTGACGGAAATTGTTCAATGATCATTGAAATTATCTTGAGTCACGTAGGTCCCTTTCAAGATCATCGTATTAATTCTTGAACGATTCTAAATTTGGACATTGTAGTGATCGAAAAACCCCTTCTGGACGATGTTAATCTGGCGGGGCAAACGTTGTTGTCCTGAGATGTCCGATCGCTTTCAGGGAAATAGAAGTCCTGTGACGGACGAAATTGATCATCCTGAGTATGCAAATAGTCGTGGGACGTCATCATGTTGGTTCAGATAGTCGTAGATCCATCTACATATGTGCAGCCCTGGTGAAACAGCTCAAATGTTCTCAACGCCAGCAGTTGCCTGGATAGAGGCTCTTTCCATAAACCTGCATTAAATATGTCATTTCAATTTGCATATGCAATTTTAATATACTCATTGAATTTATATGTATCTGTTTATGAGAATATAGCCTAGGACTGAGGTGTATTTATTGTATCGAAAGTCATGAGAATTTACAGGAAAAAATTCCTAACAAACTCCATACTGAATCTTTTTTCAATTTTAAAAACGTGTACAAACAACTTGAATCAGGTTCAACCATTGGGAGCGATGAGTAAAGTGGAAACATAAACAAAACCTTTTCTTCTATTAATTTTCTCAGTAGGTTCACGCAAATGAACCCATAGTTATAATAACAGAAAAACAAAATAAAATATAATTAAAATGAATATCATAATACAGACAATAATGTTGCTTGCGCCGTCGTCGCTGAATTTGTTGTTCATCGACCGATAAACTCAGTGAAGACAATGTTATTCCTTGTTTACTGAATTTTTTAACTACGTCTAATTCCACTGATGTCGTAGATTATATTTACGTAGTGAACAGTTTACTACACTTTTTGTTTTGTTTACCGCTGTGGAAGTTCTATAGGCAATCCTAGGGTTGTTGCTGATGCCAGTCGCAGATTGCGCTGGTAGAGACTAAAAAAACGGATCGTAAAACAACACCTTCGAAGTGCTCAATTGTAGCTTGTTAACGTCTACTGTACTGAAGAAACTGCAGCGAATTCGCAGTCGCAACTTCCACCTCTATATCGTTATGTCAGGTGCTTAGCCAGGATTCTTAAATTCAAAAAAACCTTACAATTTTTTCCAATGCCAATGTTCAGTTTTTCTTGTAAGTTCAAATTGGTTAATTAATACATGTGGCAGATGAACATTTACCAAGAAAAATTGAATTCCATTATATCGTTTACGTGTTTTCTACTTAATTATTGTAGGTGCATTTTTTTATTACACAAAAAATGAACATTACAAAGTCGATTCAACTGGCTTTCGTCATCTGACTGGAGCTTAGTTTTTAAAAAAAACATGACAAAACAAGCGTAGGTACTCGCAAAAAATGCTTTCACTTTTTGAACTTGATAAAAATTATACTGAAATAAATAATGATTCTACTACTCACATGTGGTTTCTGAATAAGTCTATGGGTTGCAACGAAAACATTATGGTGCTACTGAATTATTATTTTTTTAGCAATTCCACTGCTGAATAGAAAATGCTCAAAACCTATTTCTTCTAGACCAGAAAATGATGCTGCCCTGCTTTTATTATTGCTTTTATTATTATTTATTCTTTTTTACACGTTAATCTTATTTCTGAAAAGTTTTGAATTTTTTTTAGTTCATCTGAATTCTGCTTTCTGCCTTTCAATTGCACCAGTATCTGGCTTGATCGAATTGTACGAAGACGACGACGAGAATTTCAGTCAAAACCTATCAATGTCGAGTGATCTAGATAATGACCAAATATCTTCAGCTGAACCATACCTCTTAATTGGAACTGAACTACAGGGTTTGTCCGAGATTTGTGGCTCCTCAAAAACAAAACCAAGCTATTAGGCTCACTATTTCGGACGACTAGTTCGAGGCTTGCTGAGAGTTGTATTACGGCATTTCCACTTGCGTATTATGGTTCCAACCGAGGCTATAGGAATACACAGTTGTCCACTTATCTCCCGATATCCCAAACCTTCATTATAGAGCTCCACAATACGTGCTCGAAGATCTTGGCTGATATCCTTATTCTTACCCATGCTGATGACCTTTTAAAACGAGAGCTGCTGTACCGATGACACGTTATTGGAGATGCGTACGAAAGTTCGGTTGCCAAATAGTAGTATGTATTAGAACATTCTGGAATTTTCCTACAATAATTTTCATGCATAATATCAAGAAAAAAGGCGGCTATTGTAAACTTTTGTTCACGTATTTATTGTACATGTTCATATATATTTTTTTCAATTAAATATTTGTGGGTTTCAGATACATTATTAACTTCTTTATACTGTTGTTTATATATAGTCCATGTTCGTTTCTGTACGTGGTTTATAAATGTGCAATCTGGCGATTTAATCAACGTGTTGTATTATTTTGTTTTCCACGGTATATATATATATATATATATATATATATATATATATATATATATATATATATATATATATATATATATATATATATATATATATATTCAACTGCTCTCGTGTTTCCCTGGTTGACCGCTGCTTGCCAGCAAGCGTCGCCTTCTTCTTCGTCTCAATCAGTGGTAACAGGCTGTCAGCATTTTGCTCCACCCAGTCCTTTCTTGATACACGCTGAGCCCCATATGCAGTTATAGCACAGGTATATACAGTGTGTCCCAGAAGTAACTGACCCTTTTGATTTGCTAATAAACCGAAAACTATTAACGCTAGCATATTGAAACTTGTTTTATTCGAAAGAAAAACCTTTTTATGGCACAATATGAGACTTGGTATCCTATTGACGAACCAGCTTGACATTTGATTTTTGCTTCATTGCAAACCCTTAATTTTAATCATGTCTCCATACAGCAAAGAACAAAGAATAAGAATTTTGCAAATCTACACACGGACAATGTCAAAAACAGAAGTGCAACGTGATTACAGAAATTATTTCAGAACAACAACCAGTCCTTCGAAGAACACAATTAAATCGGTGTATCGAAAATTTACGGACACTGGAAATGTTAATGATAAACAACGATTTATTCAGCAATGGATGGGAAGAAATGGGACACACACACACACACTCACAGATAGAAAGATAGAGGGATAGAGGATTAGAGGAATAAAGAGACAGAGATGAAGGTGCAATATGTATTGTATTAGTAAATACATTTAAAAAACATTATTTCTTCAGGTACAATTTCCATGCAGTTAATAAAACAGGGACATTTTTTCCCGTATGTATGTTATGTACGCAATGTTTGACAATAAGGTTATGAGGAGTATGATGATTTCAGAGCTAGTTGAGTTGGCATTGTAATTCTTTTGAGGAAAGAAGGTATGAGTGTGTTCTAAATAATTTATTTCATAGTGCGTAAACGGCAAATTAGCATTACATTTCAGTGTTTTATGACAAATTTCCATGTGTTATGTTTTTAACTTCTATGGTTCTCAATCTCCAATACTGAAATCAATGGTAAAATTTTAATCCCTTTTCAGATTTTTCGAATTTGGTACTCGTAGCTAAACACTAGGCATCAACATATGTAGACAGTTTAATGTTCAATTCACTGTGGTTTCTTCAGGAATGGTTAACCGTAATTTATGTTGTTTCAAACACGTTCTTGATACACCAAAAATGGTTAGGAGCAAGCAGGCTGGGAATCTGCTTCTATTATTCGTTATTATACCCTCCGACATAATATGAATATATTTTAGGGCAGAGATAGAATTCCTTAAAATGTTAAAATGTCAGAATACTTATCTTATTGTTTAACTTTCTAAATTAGTGATATATTTAGTAAAGTTTCTCGAGTGCTTGCTACAGCTGCTTTAGTTTCTAATTATTCCTTGTTGAAATATTCAATATAGTTTAATAGACGTGCCTTGTTACTACACTGGTATTAGCTGGCGTTATCATGATAATTAATTAAAATTCTTGAAATTTATCCGTCCCAATATTTTCTAGGGGCGTAACCACAGCAAGCCATCATTGAAAATAATCAGTTACTTCTACATTATTTGCCGTACGGTTTAAAAACTTTATGATGAATTATCTTCCATTCTGTAAAACATTTTTGCAGAAACACACTAATCAAAATGTTCTAAACAAGGAATTCTCGTTGTTGTCATTCATTGATAATCAAAATGAAATATCCTAAATCATGCAAGCCTTTGATATTTTCTATCAAAGAGTTAGTGACACATTTTCCTAATGCTCACAAGCCTAACTTTTTCATTTGTTTGAATTTAACTGTCCCTAAAAGAATGTGACTAAAAGTTTGCATGGAGAGCCGTTGTTACAACCAGATAGCTGCATGCTGTTGATCAAATCTTATGTGAAGAAAAACTTGCTCATATCCTTCCATCATTCCGGATGTTTTATTCCAAATTGAGATAAATATCATGAAATACGTGTATATATACGGGAAAATTGAGTGACATTTAGTTCTGTCAAATGAGGAGTAAATAGGACAACACGCGCGTTGTCGCTCATAGCTCCTACCCATCTCTACCTATCTATTGCTGTCTCTCACCTCATGCTAGAGGTGAATCTAAAACACGTTTTCATTCCCTTAATTGTTGCCGTTTTTCTTGATTGATGGATGGTCGCCGATCAGAAATTTTTCTTTGCACTTTTCAACTTTGATAGGAGCCGTTTAGTTAATGATAATTTTTGATGGTTCAATATCGCCTTCTCCAAATAATAGTAGGCTTTGTCTAAATGTTCACATTGAAACTTTGCAAATTTCCACAATGGGACTCATATATTGTTTAAAGAGGAAACGTCAAATGCAAATGTATTTCCTTGATCAGAGAGGTAAAAAATGACATTTTAAAACCCCAGAGAATAACCCAAACTTCTCTGTGAATTTGTGAACAGTCTGCCAAAACTTACAAGTGACACTCAAAGTTGAAGATCTTACTTACTTCAATGAAAGTGTGGCAAGACTTATTTCTTACAATTCATAGCGTAGACATGAGACGAAAATATAACAGAAAACAGTTAACATTGTCGACAATGAATCCTTTGAGTAAAAAACTGCAATAAATGTTCGAGAAACTGATAAATGCACAATTGGCGGCTTTGCTTTTGAAAAAAACTGTATCTGTTGATGTCAGAATAGAACTAAAGAGGTTATCGATTGATTGTCAGTACGCAGCGCAAATGATTTTTTAGTTACTTCGCTCTGCTTTCACGTGTGGAAACTGCAACCTTTACGCCCCAGGAACACATCTGTAGTCTTCTACAGAAAGCAGTTTTTGAATCTCTAATGTAATAATGTATGATCAAGGTTTCGTGTCAATGTGGTTTGAAAGGAAGAACGACGCAGCTCAATAAAAATTTGCTGATCAGTATTGTTCTTTCAGTATACGTTGATCATTGTTCTGTAGGAAAAATGAAACATTGAATAATGTGTGCGGTTTGAAGAACATAAATGTAAGTAGTTTGTTTTTCATGCTCATGTGCAGTATAAAAATATGGGAACCTGAGACGCGTATATTTGGAAATCGGGCACAATTTTCTGCCCAACAATCGAGACTACTATGTAATAGAAGATTAAAAGGATTACTTCAAAAATAGTGGTCAATTTGGTATTAGAAAGGGAAAAGAAACATTCTTTGAGAGAAATTGACTAATAAAATAATTTCTTTGAAAGTAAAAAGTCATGTTAATTTTTGACAGTTTGTTCCCACATGAATAAATGATAGGAAACTTATTGTTTTCTTAAAACAGAAGTGTTTTACAGTCTAGGAAAACTTTTATAGTGAGTTTCAAAATCATCGACAGGAGTGGGAAATGTTAATTAGAATATTCGATAAAATGTATAGCTGAACTTCACGTCAAAAAATATACGCTGTCTATTGGAATAACTGAACGAAAGAAAATAAACCTGATGGATTTCCAAATTTTAGTTTCTGACATAATCATGAGTTCTTTGAAGTGCTAACTCGGGAATAAAACTGAAAAACTCGTTGAACTATTCATTGCACTTGTATTTTGGGTGTCTATTTTTAACAGAAAAAAAATACTAAGGCAAGGAACTTGAAGGAGTGCTTTCGCTATTTCTCACGATATCATGTGTGCATAAAATCAATATTTCAGTGTATATGCGCATTTGATAAAAGGAAGGGACAAGTTAGTGGCATTCATTTTTGATAGCGAATGTTTTAAGTGTTTAAGTAATGAATCAGTATTCATTACTAAAATAGAAGAAAAAAATAATTTATAACCCACCCCGTACGAATATCAATATATGGACGCATGTCTATGGTTACATATGTGTATACATGTATAAAGGTTCACAGGCTATAGATAATAATTCATTCATGACATGTTAATATACTCGTACAGGGGAACAAATAGTCGTAGATGTTAAAAGTCTTCATTCATTAAATTTCTGATGAACAAAAATGGGATATACCGATACTATATTTGTACACACATTCATAAACTAAGAATACGAGTATGTGAAATAAATGAATACATTACAGTAACTTATGAGTTTAGATACAATTTTAAATATTTAGGGATCAGGAAAGGATTCGAAGAGAACATAAAAATGAGTAATTCTAATTTAATATTTCGTAGCATAACTATTGTACCGTTAAATTTCAATCAATCTTTCTCCGTAGCTCCTAATCAATGATTTACATACCCTTTTTAGGAATTTTACCTTGTAATTTTACGAATTAATTCTAGTAATTTTAGATTGTGATTGACAATCCATTTTTTGGTAGACTTCGCCGTGTGTTTGGAGTCATTATGCTGGTGTAAAACCTACTCTTTATTTAGTTGAAACTTTTTTACGAATCACGTAAAATATTGTGCAAGAGCTTTTGTAAGATCTCTGCCTTCATTTCCGAAAAATGTTTTAATCACGTTGTGTTGAAAAATGTTTTAATCATCCGAAAAATGTTTTAATCACGAGTTAAAACTTAACACTTTGGAATCAATAATGACTAAACAAATTGAAGAAAATTAAAAAAGTACAATCTATAGTAACTATTCAAATTGAAGAAGCAATTAAAGAAATAGAATATGCCGTGAATGATCAAATCGATGGAAAGATTAAAAAAGTAGAATCAACCATTACCAATCAAATTGATGAGAAAATTTAATAAATAAATTATTTAGGAACTAATAAAATTGATGAAAAGATTAAAAAAGTAGAAACTGCCATGACTGATGAAGTTGAAGAAAAAATGAAAGAAGTAAACTCTTCAGTAACTAATCATATTGAAGAAAAACTTAATAGTTTAGAAACTCGTATAACTGATGAAGTAAAATACGAAGTTGCTTGTTATGAAGAAAACAGTAGACCTGACAGCTTCTGGTATTGAGGTTGAAACTAAGATAAAGAATCTCGAGTTAAATATAACATCAACTAATCAAGGAAAATTCAACGATTTCAAGAAATAATAATGCAGTTGCGAGCAGCGTCTGTTTTAAAAAGTAGGATAGAAGATGTTAATTCAGATTTGAAAGACGTAAAATATATTCTTCAACAGCTTTCACAAGATATCATATTAAACCATAATGAAGTTAGTCAGCTAACATTGACACTACAGCATGAATTAGTTGCGTATGTAATCTTGAGAGATGAAATAAAACTACTTTCTGTTCGCGTTAACAATTTTCTAGCCGCTCGAATTCGAGAAGATATACATACCTGAGATTTTAAGTTTTGAAAAATGTCTGCAGTTAATATATTTGGTACAAAATAAATAGTAAATCTGCATCTCAATTAAGAGTTCCTCTATGTATTGAATTCAAATACTTGGATGACAAGCAAAATTTTGATTCAAATAAGAGAAGGCTTGCAAATATTTTCTATCCAGTAAAACAAAACGATGTTGTTACTAAAATATATGTTGACGATTTATTACAGAACTTAAATCTTTATTTTAAAAATTTTGTACCGACAAGAGAGGATGTAATTAATGAAAACCATACATCGCGACTAGAAACAGTGCAGAATTCCTTTAAAGATAAATTTGACGGAATCACAAAAATTCAGTTGAAGGACATAGAAACAATTGATAAAAATATATTATATTAGAGAAGGTGCGTTAGAGCACACTAGTTTTCTTGATAACAAAATATTACCCTTGAAGAAGAAATAAAAAAGTTTCAGTTAGAGTTTTCACAACATCAGAGGATTTTTGCTGACTTAAATTCGACCATGGTCCAATTTACTGAATGCGTCTCTAAAATTGATGCAGACGTTGTTATAAATAAGAATGTAATCGAACAAATCAAATCGTTATCTTATAGTTTAAGAGATCGAATCGAAAAATTAGAAGAAGTATGAGGCGCGAGACTGTGGAACCTTTACAATAAATTGACTGTGTTGTTGCAGAAGGAGTTCATCATAATTAAAATAAAGCATGACATATTTATACTCGGTTTTAAAAAACGGGAACTAATGTTCAATATGAGTTAATTGATTTTGTGAAGATTACCAGTTCATTGGCGTTAATGTATGTACAATTCGGTTTAGAAAAATCTTTTCATCTTGTCATGTACAAACAATTACACCAGAATGTTAAAAACTGTCATGTTATTTATGATGGATACAAATAGAGACTTTTAAAAGTGACTTTGTTTTCCCATTATTGCTTATCCAGACAACCACTGTATAAAAAAGAATCCTCAGCAAATTGTTTTAAAAATGGTTGAATTTATTACAGATGTTCAAAGAGAAATTGTTCTTAATTCAGGAAACATTAACCAGCTGCAGATTGACTTTGAGCAGATTCAGGGAGTTAATCAAAACCTTATAACTGAAATAAACCAGATGAATTTTGAACTATATGAATTACAATCAGAATTCTTATATGTAAAAGACTAGTTGAATTCACAGCTTTGAAAAATGATCTATAAGTGCAACGAAGGTAATATGAATAAACAAAAATATTATTTGATTTTTCCCCTTCCTAGTTTGACATGTCTCATAATTAGAAGGAATAACTGTGGAAAAACGTAGTCATTATTGAAACTCAAATTGGAAAAAATTGTTGAGTTTTACAAGCTTCTTCTTTATAGCAAATCAATTCATCAACCAGAATACAAATTACCAAACATTGCATTTAATAAAGGCCATAACCAATCTGCGGTAATTCAAGTTTTTGGGAATGGAAAAGGTAATATTAATGAACTCCTTATTAATTTACACATTAAACGCACTCCTACATCTTCAATCGAAAATTTTGAAGAAATAGCTTCAGTGCCTGATCCAAGTAAAATAGATCTGAAAAATAAAAATCTGTTCATTTTTGACGACATTGCAACTGAAAAAATCAAAATCCTGCTGATAATTTCTATACACGAGTAAGACATAACACTTGTAGTTCTATTTTCTTATTTCAAAATTATCATATATTACCTAGACAGACAATTAGAACAAATGCAAAAGTGTTGATTCTGTTTGAGTTACCTCTCATTGATATGAAAAATATTCATACAGATTACATATACATACATACATACATATATATATATATATATATATATATATATATATATATATATATATATATATATATATATATATATATATATATATATATATATATATACAGGGTGTCTCAAAAAAATGTACTCCCCCTTTAACCGTTGCTAACATGGTCTTCTTTGTGTTGCAGGTGTGAGATTCAAACCTTTGCGAACATGATTAAATGTGATTAAAGAATCATGTTCGCAAAGGTTTGAACCTCATACTTGCAACACAAAAAAGACAGCATGTTAGCAACGGTTAAAGGGTGAGTACATTTTTTTGAGACACCCTGTATTTATCTATTTTACGCATTAAGGTAACATAACGTTTTTATTCCAATAAGTATTTTATTTCAGATTTCAACTCAACCTACACTGAAATCGGTATGAAAATGCCCAATGTCATCACAAGTCGTTTCATAAGTACGAATTGTCTTAAAAATTTATTCTGATCATTTTATTATTCGTAACATTCCTTAAAAATCACCTTAAATCTTACAAAGTGCGTTATTATTACAAAGAGTTCATGGTGCCGTAGGGCGTAGGTAACATTCATTTCAATTTCATAAGAATCTTTGCTCTCCGAAATGTATTTCTGATAATAATGAGACATTCAACAATGTCGGGTAAGAAAAGTCTACTTTTTTCCATTATCCGATTTCATGTTCTACCAGAAGACGTAATTGTCTGCGGTCCATCAATAATTTGTGAGGAAAGTACGAAGAGTTCTTGTGAATAGGGGTTGGATTCATGCAAATGTATCTCGCGATGGGTTGTTATTTATCACAACATTAGGACAGTAACGATACATCGGCCAATAAACTTTACTTCTTCAGATATATTTCGTAGGAAACTTTTCTCTGAAGTTTGGATAAAAATAAGTTTAGTGTTCCGGAGATCATATAGCAAGTATGGGCCATGGCAGCTTTCGAAAAAGAACTTGTTAGCTATGTTATAGCGCATCTCGGCAGGCAAAGCGTCCCAAAACTTTCAAAGTTTAGCCTTTGGTGAGTATCTAAGGGAAAATTTAACCTCAAACTGCTCCTAACATCTGAGAAAATTATGCTGCAAGTTTTGCACAAATTTTAACTCGGAACATTTAGGAGGAAACATCCTCCAAAAATAATATTTGTTCTTATTATACTAAATAGAGGTAAAACATTTCTTCATCGCTATAATTGAATAGGAAGTTAATTGAGAACATACTAAATCAGCTTAGTGTAAATTATATCTACTCCAGCAATTTTGGTTTCCAATCACGTTGAAGATGAAACAAAAAAATGGATATTTCATGAAAATTAAAACGAAAGTCATAGGTTAGATTTAAGTTCCGTGATTTTAAGCACAAGTTGGAAAAGTAAAGCAAAAGTTCCCAGAACAATGACTTTTCATAATACTTCATATGAATTAGTGTTTATCATAAGACTCTGAATGAAAGAACGGTTTTGTGCAAATTACATTTAGTATGTATTGAAATATAGTATTGCACACAGCCAGGCTGCTTAGAAATGTATGCATAGTTGTAAAATAAATTGTAATACTTAAAATGTTCTATGAATGGAAAAAAGTTCAACTTCTAATAAGAATGGACGTGACTGTGATAAGGCGTCACGATGCTTGCCATGACGAAGAGGTGGCCTAGTCAAGTGAACTCGTGCTGTTCATTGCTTTAATAGATCACATAGAAATGGGAAGTTGTGTGAGGCATGAATGACATGCAGAAACTGCGTCGTTCGAAAATTTGTGTCTGAATTTGTAAGTTCAGCCGGTAACTTTAGTTGGATTACTTCTCTGTGCCAGCGATAGGTAAAATTATCTGTACGAGCTATAACTTCTCTGTAGTAGGTTCGTTTCTACATCAAGACACATTATCTTTCAGAAACAAGCCGCAGAATAAAGAAAGAAATTTTTGCTAAGAAAATCTTAGCAAAATACTAACAGTTTACATGATTTTACTCAAGTTTATAGGCATTAACAGCTCCTTACAGTTGAAATTATACCTAGAAAACTTTGAACTAGACTTTCTTGTTATTAGCAGTCGGCAATTCCAGAGAGAGACTTAAGTGTTTTAGGAGTTCCAATAATTAACATTGCAATTGAGGGTGTAAAGTATGAGAAATTGCAGCTCTAAAAGTAAAATAAATTAGATAAATTTTGATTTAATCTTAATTCACGATGTGAAATCAAAAGTTAAGAGACGCACTAGATAAGAACAATTTGTTGCTTAAACTTTGTCCTTACTCTGTGGTATAATGGAACTCTCCTGATGCCAGCATGTTGTTTCTACTGCTTTCAGTTCATGTAAGAGTAATTCTGAGATAAGCAGTAGTTTTAACGTCAGATTTAGTTGAATTTAGTGCTCATCTCCACGTCTTTGAAACCAGGTGCAGAAGAAAAAACTCCTGAACGAAACCTGTTGAATACGACGGCTACTTTGAAGTCAAAGTAGAGGGTGTACTGAAAGGCCAGGGATGTCATCAAAGTGAGCTCATAGTGTACAACGAAGTTTAATATACCAAAATTAGAGACGTACGTAAAATGGTTGCTAAACGGCTGTGAGTGTTTAGCCTCTGAGTAAGGAGTTTGGGTCTTATTATTCATTATATATTGTGATATGGCTCTCATTAAGGTTTTTTTTGAATTCTTTTGTCCTGCTGGTAGAGTTTTCATCATTGAGAGTCAGCAATTTTCCAGAATTGAGTCCTTTGGAGAGTCCTTTTCATGGTTCAGCCTATGAACTAAAGTAATTTCTTTTTAATCATGGAAACCATCTTCTAAAGATCTTTTCATTCACCACATAATTTCCACAAGTGTATTTAAGAGATCTTGGTGCGGCTGAATTACTGTGCTGTCCTGAATTTAATACCGTAAAATATGCCGAAAGCGTTTTTACTAAGAGTGTATTTTGTGTCAACAATGGTTCTTTATTATAATAATTTTTACAAGATCTGAGTGAAGAAATGTTATTTTTATGATTTAGATGCTACACATGTCATTTACAAGTTTAATGGATGTAATAGGGCCTTAAAATTATTCCTTAAAAAACGGACAGAACTTTCATCACAACTTGATGTTATGTATGTTGATTTACCAACTTTCTAAATATGAACTTCTTCAGTGTCACTAGTTACGTATAAAACTACTTGCTTCATCATCACATTTGGTTTTTAATGAAGATTCTTTTTCTTCAGTGTGTTTTTAACGAGAATTTGGAATTTAAAAACGCGTTAGCTGTGCAGTATTTAGTACGCTAGTAGTCAGTACTTCGTTGGGATCACAAACGTATGCCATCATGCTATGTAAATAATCCAATTTTAGAATTGATGAATTCTGCTCTGCAACGAAAACACAGTTTCAACTCGGCAACAGGTTCTTTTTTTTAGGATGAGTTCATGTTGTTCCTGTTGGTAGAAAATTAATTAGAGTTGGGTAATGGATAACAGAGATTATGCTTCCACGAGGCTTCTCAGCCTTCATTTGTTTTTAGAGTTGTGTTATACTGTCAGTTATTTCACAATTTGCAAAAGGCTTAACCTTGATTGTTTCTACTTACATCAATCAGCGAAGTAAATTTTTTATCTTCTAACCATTCTTGCCTTATCATCTACTCATAACTTTTAAAAACTTCGTTTTCGCTGTTTGAGTTTAATTTCAAGTTTTTTACTATTTGAATTATAATTGCTTTTAATTTTTCACTCACTGGTATACTGGACCTGATATCCTGCCACAAATAACAATTGAAACAACATAAAGGATCTTTAACCTTCCAAGGAAGTCCATTCACTAACAGTATGAACATGCAACTGGCAAGCAAGTCTCTGACGCCGTGATGCAGCGAAACAAACATGTTTATGGTAATAAATAGAAACGGGAAACATTTGATCCGATCCCAAACTTCTTGTTCGCATCTGTATCATTTGAAAATAATAATTCAAATGCATTAAAATATACATATATCACATTCTATTATGAAAACATTGGTGCTAAACAGTCTAAGTTTAACGGGAAGTAATATCAATATACCAATACTTTAATTGAATAACAAAACGTACAAAGTTTAGCACAAAGTTGCCAACTCTGGGAGCTCTGCAACCTACTATCAGCTGATGCAAATTCCAGCCATCACATCAGTTAGCTTGAAGTATGAAAAGCCGAAGCATCACATTGAACATGAAAAAAATAACAGATTGAACAAACGAAATACAAACATTCAAACAGATAACCCTACATACGCTATAGCTTTCTTTTTAACTAGCCTTCTTGGATATTATGTATGAACCAGGACGTTCCATCGCCAGCATCTCTACATACGAAGTAAGTAATGGTTTCGCCTAGTGAATTTATTTTAGCTCGAAGCGTTTTTCGTTGAGGTTGACTTCGTTCTGGCTTACAGTAATTCTGATCCACCACGACCCTCGATCACTTTGAAGTAACCCTAAAACTACGAATACTGTGCACTACTAGAAAATATGACAGTTGAATCGATTATTATGAATTTATTTTTCCATGCTCTGGTAAAAATACCAAAAATACATCAAAATACATACATTCCTACCAAAAATACATCATATACAAGCCATCGCATCAACTTTATCAGTGATTCTTTCGATGAAGTAATAAGTGCAGAAAAAATTCGTTTGATAGAATTCATTTCAGAGATTGAGCGAGTTACACTGACAAAGAAAAGTTTTCGACCAAGGTTCATAGGTATAGAATATATTTATGTTGCAACCCTTTTCAATTAATTAGTAACATTGTGATTATGACACTGACGCTCCTTCATTCAAATACTTACGTTGAATGAATGGTCAGTAGTATGAACTTCATTAATCCAAGACAAGAAATCAATTAGTGTTACAGCTACTTTATCTTCTTCTGAGCATGAAATTTTGATTAATGGAACATGGGAAATGCTGTCACAGTAATGAACTCTTCGTTGAAGTAATCAATGCTGTTGCAGCATTGGTGTCTTACGAAAAAAGTTCTCCAATTCAAATTCTGTTGGCGCAAAATTTGTGACTCTGAAACTGCTATTCACTTAAAAGTTCACATAATGTGCTACTTGTAGGGAAAATTTTTATTGTTGTTAGTGATGTATTTTGTTTTTATCGTCGACAAGGAAGGTTCGGTGCAACATAAGTTTTAGCCAATTCATAGCTTCAACCGAAAAATGTCTAGCGTATTGCAGCCAACAATATGATATCGTGCTTGATAACCTCTCACAGTCACTAGAGTTACTCAGTTAATTGGTGCAGTGAAGCATATTCGTATGCTATTCATATTCCATGACTCCCAAAGCTAGTTGAACTCCAGTTTCACTCAACAAAAGGAAGAGGAAATTTTTTGTTGTACTTCATGTGAATGAAACCCATTTAGTCTCAGCCACTGTGGATGAAACAGCCGTACGAAACAGATTTAAAATTAATTTTGAGTGCTGCATAATACACAAGAAATATTAGATTAACTCTATGTAATTTTCAAACACATGTTACTGTATGTTTCTTTCCATATCAGTGATCGAAAAAATTAATTGGCGTACAATTTTTTCAGTTCGTTTTATCTTTAATTCCACAATGCTAAAGTCATGAAATTTTCAACGAGAAGCAATCTTTCCTGTCATTTTACATTGTCTGGAAAAACATTTTAGTTGCTGTCTGGAACAATGCAACATATTTTGCTATAAGTTTTTAGTTCAATAAGGAATAATCAGTTTACGGACAATATCTGTCAACATAAACTTTTCTGTTTCCAACAATTACATAGATTGTATAAAATTTCATTAGTTTTTGAGGGGCACTTGGTAGTAATTAGCCATCAATTCACGTGGGATTTTTCACCCAATTATTTTGATTCTCACTTCACGAGAGTACACTATAAAATACATATAAACACTAAATGCTATCTTGTTATTCCAAGAAAACAAAGTTGCATCAATTAACATACGCTCGTTTTCCAACATCGTGTACTGCTGACAATATGACATCAGTCATGACTTTGCATGGACAGTTGTTAACATCCTTAGATTGATTTGATTGCCGGTCATCCACGGAATAAAAACAAAATGAACCCAAAAAATTATGAATTTAATTCAAAAATCATAACTGAAGTTGAATTTGAGAATCTAACAATCTTGAATAACTCTGTTTGTTTATCGTTCGAAGCAGTAATTGTTAGCTCAGATGGAGAAATACAAGTGTTAAACGTAATTATTGAAACACCAATTAAATAATATAATCATAAATTCCTCCTTCCCAAACTTCATACTATTTGTCTTGCACTAGACTCATCCATCTCCTGAATTCTAAAACATTCATTATAAAAATCAGTATTAGGTTTTTCAGAAATAATTGTGTAGGTACTGCCTCTAAGGAAATTTATTTTACTGCTAGTAGTTCATCTTGTTAGTGATAGCTAGATCCAACAGTTGTGCAGGTCACTGCAGACATTCTGGATCATGCCAGAATTTTTCATATAAAGTTTACCCTGTGTGAAATGTTTCCATGGACGTCTATGTAGACACCCAACTTATAGGACCTGTTCATTCATTAATATTAACATTCATTCCTTGTAGTGTTAAAATTACAGTACGTGAGGTTCATGTTGTAAACTTTTGAATCAAGCACTTTTACCTGGCTTGAAGACCCAGGAATATTTGTGATCCTTATTCCATTCTATTGTGTTCTAGTTGTCGAGAAGTGAAACCACTGGTGTGTTGCTGATACAACAAACTCTTAGCTTCTTGACAAGTTTTCTGATGCTGCGTGAGAGATTGCCTATCGCAGTGAATGGCAAGTACACTTTTTTAGTATCATAGAAAGGAAAGGAAATGGGTAGTTGAAAACCAGTTCACCAACGGGCGATGACGTGTGCTCTGTTAGTTCTGAAAAGGTGACAAACGAGTTCAGGTATTTCAGTTATGTGTGGCGATACTACTTAAATGGGTGGTAAATAATGACATGCTGATTTATTTATTAGTGATTGATTTAATGCTTATAAAAAAGGTAAAGCTTTTCTGTCTACTATTAATTGTATCATGATATATTGCATAATTATTATTATTATTAGTTATTTTCTCTCTCATAATTCACGTAATCTTGGTTTCCATGCATGGTTTTTCTGTGTGCTGTCCTACCATCATATTTCAATAAATACTTCTAATTAGCACCATCAATTTAATGCAACCAACATACATACGTAATTGCACTAGAGGGACTCTACTCCTCTGAATACATGACATGGTAGAGGTGCTCCCAGTACTTCTTTCCAATGGCAAGATGAGGGTAATGATACACACAAAAAGATTTAATACATGTTATTCTAACTTCACAAGATGAGAAATGTGAATCATCTGTCACATTTTGGCACATAAACCATTACATAATGTCCTATTAAACAGTCTATCATTAATGGATCAATTGTATACTTAATAGTTGAATAATTAAATGTGCATACGGAACAAATTAATTAAATCAATGGCGCTCACGACAAATTACGAAATTTACCATGTCGCTAACCTCAATCACATGGACAATAATAACATTAACTTGCCATTACATTGGAGATTCATTGCTGATGATAGGCTTCGATATTAGCAAACAAACAAACAAACAACTTTATTTCCAATCAAGTACACAGTACATAGACATTAGTACATTGGTTTTTCAAATTCTTAAGGTTAACATTCTTAGAGTAAGGATGATGGTGAGCTCCATTCGACGATCCTGGGATGTGTCTATGGGCGGGGAGTTGAGGGCTTACCGATAAGTGCGAGCTCACGGCACGAAACGAGAAACAGCTCGTATTCATGGCCGGGTTTCGAACCTGCGGTCTGTCTCTCCGAAGCAGAGACCTGATACATAACACAGGCCGCAGACCACTCGACCACGGTGGCTGCAGTTCACCAATGCACTCACAGTTACAATACATTAGCAATAACGCTAATTATTCGCTTCTCTTTCCTTGCTACTTCAGAATCAATTCTTCCCTCATTATATGCAGTAAAGTGCACGTGAAAAATCTGTTGTTATTCGTCGGTGTGATGCTAACTTAATTCCTCTTTAATCTTTTTAACACCTATTCCACCATACCCCTAAACCTATACCTACCCCTCGATGTCGTTCAAGCTGCAAAAACCTTCCATCGCTGTCGAGATCTTAATACCCAAGTCCTCTCTGTTTCCTCGCGCTACAGTGTTCATTTCAGCGATATTGGCTTCTTGTTTTCCTCTATTTCTTAGACTTGTGGCAGTGGGGAGTTCTTTTTTCAGGCTCAAAAGGGTACGGCGTTGTTGTGCCACGTAGCGGAATGTTGTTTACACAGCTATGGGCCGGACGGCGGGCGAGAAGCCCAGGCCTCTACCACATGCCTACGTCGGCCCTCACACCTCGATATACCGTACTATACATATACTTTACACATCGCTCGAAAGTATGAAAACCCATGCATATATCATAACTCTCACGACATATGGTTTAAGTGGCTGAAGATCTTCTTTGTACTACGTTTCACAAATTTTGTATGTATTGATTTGTTTATGTTACTATGAAAATACTTCCATCATTATTGAGTGTCTAATATTCAGTAATACCCGTGTGAAATACTTTACGAACCATACCAAACTTTTTCTAGCTTGATTTACTGTATCATGTCACCAGTAGCCAAGTGTAGCTTTAAAACCGCTCGGTTAATAACCCTGGACGTGGACTGATAATCTGTATGATCACTGCAGAGATTGCACGTGCCATAACGTAGTGTTACCATTAGCCAGACTGCTGCAAGCTCAATTGGTTAATGCAAATATATGAAAACAAATTATATTCTTCGAAATCTTCTGTACCGTGCAAGAAACTACAAGTGCTTCTCTAGGAGCCATTACTTCCACGTTATGAACTGCTGCACACACACACACACACACACAATCTTTATTTCCAATCAAGTACACAGTACATAGACATTTAGTACATTGGTTTTTAAATTCTTAAGGTTAATATTCTTAGAGTAAGGATGATGGTGACTCCATGCGACGATCCTGGGATGTGTCCATGGGCGGGGAGTTGAGGTCTTACCGATAAGTGCGAGCTCACGGCGTGAAACGAGAAACAGCTCGTATTCATTGCCGGGTTTCGAACCCGCACGCAGTCTTTCTGCACAAGCAGAGACCCGATACAGAACATAAATCATTAATAGAATACATTATCATGAGTTCATAACGTGCTTTGTTTAGGAGTGTGAAAGTTTCGTCTAAAATTCTGTTACTCCAGCTGAAAATTGAAGTCATATAATAATAAAATATGAAGGTCACCTATTTTCGAGGAATTGGATAAATTATATTTTCTTTGATTCGAATAATACATATATTGAATGTTTAGTTTTTAAACTCTTTAGGTTACTAGAATAAAATCAGTATTGGTGTACTTCCGCAGCCGTTGCAAAGGCGTTTCAGCAGGAGCAGAGAGCATTTTAGAAAAACAAAAATGAAAAAATGACGACTAGAGATTATGAATTGAAAACATTCGTGCAAGAGGTCAGGTCCGAGGCCTCCTCCACGAGAGAGACAAAGAAGGAGAAAACGAATAAATGAGGTCTACTTACATGCAAAACCTAAACCCACAACAGACTCGTGTTACCAACATTTATTACGCTAAGGTAGGCAGGTCACTCGAATTTCTGTCAAGGAATGCTAAATTCCCAAGGCACGCTGACGAGGACAGACAGTATCAGCGTGCCTCCTTAGGTGAAACTTGGACATCCTACCTGTCTCCCGAAGAATGATTAGTCCCAAAAATATATGAAAAACAATCCCCTTGGTCATCCACCCCTTGGGGCTTCTCATGGAATGCATCTCAAAGGAATGTGTCTAAATTATGCCTGCATAAAGAAATTGTATATGATAAAAAAAATTCATACATTGTCTTACATTGGCTATTTATGAAAATAATGCAGAGCAATATAGGCAGGATGTTACGAATCTGTATCGCTGTTTGTTTTCAAAATAAAAGGAAAAATTATAATTGATAGTAAAATGATACTTTCTACACTGTTTTCACTCTTTTTTCCATGTGATTTTTTTCCATGTGAGCTGCTGGGGTCGAGCCAATTTCTTAGACAATAATAATTGTTAGTCCTGCTGCTTGAAATTTTAGTTTCGTATCAGTTGCAGTACAGCTAGTTTCTCGTACGACAATACTGTTCACGTACACATTAAAGTAGCTCTAAGATTATTATTCGAAATGACTTATATATTAAGGTCTGTTAAGTACACTCATTCTACGAGTATCTTGATTCGTCAACATGTAAATTTAGTTTAAAGAGAGAACTATGTACTGAAGTATTTAAATTCATTTTGTGTGTTGGTATTTAGTATTTAAATACGTTGAATGTATTTTGTGTCCATCACTGTTGCCATACATCAATTGCACAGTATTTGAACATTTCCATTTTGTGCCTATTAATTCTATAGTCTGTTACCTATTATCTTTTAATCGTGTTCATTTTATGTGTCAAACAAATTTTTCCTGAAAAATGCATATTTTCACATAACTTGAGGAGCTAGATATTTTTTGGAAGAGCTCGGTCGGGCAGTATTCCTTCGTTTTCTATGTCGATACCACTTCGATCCTTTCAGTTCATGAAAGTGTTCTGCACAGAAAATACAGGGATACTTAACCACTTTGAAGTATTCATGTAAACTTTTCTTGAATCGTACTCTTTCTCAGTCTTACTTCAGAGGTTAAAATATTTCAGAAGAAAGAGGTTCGTTAGCATTTAACAAAGAGATGATCTGGAAACATACTTATATTATGCTTGCTTTTGCCGGAATGATTGCTTGTGGCATTGGCATCCTATTGCAAGCTCAATTACTTGTTTCGGAATCATCTTGAATCATTTTGAATTGCACGATGTAAGGTACGTAGTTTTCTTTGGAAATTCAAAATAGATCGACGTTATTTACTTTTGCACCTCTTGTAGAAACATATCACTCTTATTTGAGAGTTTAGTGATAACTCTTCAAGCTTATGGTGCCATCAATAACATTTTTGCAAATTTTATTTCATTTTATGGTATTGGATAGTCCTAGTCGTAGAATATTTCTCAAAGTGGAATCGTAGAGGTTTTCAATACAAAAAAGTACATGAGGTACATCGATTTACCAATGGTAAAACACGAAAGTGTACAAAATTTATCATACTGTCTGTTTTATCCCAATTTTTTGTTTTATTTCTAGTAATGGATGTTTCTCATGAGCATGATTTCCCAAGTGACACTTTGCTGAGCCAGATCAGGAAGTGCATGAACGTTATTGTAAATTAATATCCCTTCTTTAAGAGCTTTTCCGTTATTACAATGTAAAAGGCTTTGTGCTCAAGGGAATCGAAACAACATGAATTCGTCCTGTTAAATTTAAAAACAATTCTCTTCTAAAGAGTCTATCTCGCTTGTAATGTTGTATAGTTCCTGACTGTAGGTTGCATGCTATGAGGAGTGAATGCTCTAGCTATTTCTAACTATTCACTATTTCTGAGAGAAAAGCCATGGAAGAAGGATAGTGAATAAACCAGGAAAAAAAATCACCAAATTGACGAATAAATTAAACAGAAAGAAACTAAATTCTGATTGAAGCCACACAAGGGAGCAGTGAAGTTATTTTAAAGAACTGTAACTGCTATTTTTGTATTTATTTCAATTAAAAGGCTAAGATTGTCGCTATATTTGAAGTCAGTTTGAGGAATACAAGTCGACTCCAGCCTTGAGTTTTGAGATACAGGTAGCCAAAAATATAAATTAAGATAAACTTTGTTTTGTTACCCCTCAAATAATTCACAAATTACTCTGTCACAAAAACTATTTAAAGTTATTTGTAAAAGATTAGAAACAAACATTAATCCAACTTTAATTTGAATGATTGCAAATTGTTTACAAAAAAGGTGGTGCATACAATGTCCAGTGAATCGCAATGAAAAAATATTTACTATGATATTACAATACAACATTTTAGGCTCAGAACCTCGCTCTTTTCCCTAGATTATTCGAGTATATTTCTTTGTATGCTTCGTTTTTGCATCGTGGATGAGATTTCAAAACTTTATGGGAAAAAGGAAGCATTCGTGTTACTTATTTCGTAACAAATCATTTTGTACGCTGAAATTGGACCAGGATCGACTTAAAAATCTTTTGTATTTTCCTAAATTGTGCTCATTTTATGCGTCAAAGTTTTAAATAGAGTAACTACACCTAGAACGAGGAGATATGCCAGTGATTAATACATGTGTATGCATAATTTCTCACTGTATGAAGTACGTTTATCATCATTGAAAGTGATCAATTACTCGACCAGCTTGACTGGAAATATATGAAGCCTCCATCGCAACACACTCAATACTTCGTCGTAACTCAGCCAGGCCGTGAAGTCTTGTTCTGCTAACCAAATGTATATAACAATTTGAGTTACGCTTACACTTCAGGCTTATCATTGTTGCATATTAAACCTTATACTCCATCAAGCTAAAATGGTTAGTATTAAACCTTATACTCCATCACGCTAAAATGGTTAGTATTAAACCTTATACTCCATCAAGCTAAAATGGTTAGTATTAAACCTTATACTCCATCAAGCTAAAATGGTTAGTATTAAACCTTATACTCCATCAAGCTAAAATGGTTAGTATTAAACCTTATACTCCATCAAGCTAAAATGGTTAGTATTAAACCTTATACTCCATCTAGCTAAAATGGTTAGTATTAAACCTTATACTCCATCAAGCTAAAATGGTTAGTTACCATTCTGACATCCATCGTTGAAAATAAAACCACCGTTGCCAATTCAATATTCTTAATGAAAATTTTGCTCGCAAACAAACAATCCTTTCTCCAGCAATATAAATGATGCATTTATTGTTAGTCATGATGATATTATTGATTGAGTAGTTCTTTATGTACATGACGATTTCTGTAAAATATCATAATACTCAGTTCAAATTTTGTGTATGCATTCACATTCGGTATGAGCAGCAATAAAATGTTTTATTCATAAAGTTACCCCCGACTCCTACGTTAACAAAGATCCTCTCGTGCTGCTATGAGCTAACATTCTTGAATAATATTTTAGCCTACGAAATTCATGAAGTAAGTATTTGACAGATGGTACTTATCTATGATTCGCTGCGTCACGTTTTAGTATAATGTAATAGTTAATTTAATCTGCTGGCCTTTGATTACCCAACTCTTAATTATTACTTGAAAGAAGAACGAAATAGTCGTATCTTGTTAGATTCTTCTGTTATTTTATTATACGGTCAAGTTCTTATTTTTACATGTCAACAGTTTGAAGTCCTGTTTCAGGAATGAGTTCTTTTCAGTTTGCATCGATTCCAGTTTCAGATGAATTCCATTACAATTTAACTGTCCAAGACGTATGATAATTTTGTATCGATTGAGATTGCACTTATAAGCTATAGTTATTTTACTTTGTGAGCAGAAAGTTTGGCGACTAGGTTTAAGCCGAAAATAAATTTTCCCTGAGTAGAGAGTTTCAATGAATAAATTTTCCTCAATGCCGCTCTTCCAACAAGGGAGTGAGAAACTGAAAGAAATCTGGCAAATTTAAAGGAATTACTAAGATCAGTCAATTAGCGTCCGCCTCTTTGTACTTCAGGCTTTTTCTACTGCTACGTAAATTCAAAGTTATTCAGTGTCGTCTAGTGATTCTGAAATTTCTTTTCTCAGACCCTAGAAATTAATCGAGTACAATTGTGAGGATCATTTTGTAGGGGGTGTTTTGTTTCGACTATTATTGAGTGACTGTCTCAATTATTCGTGCACGAAGAAATGATTTTTATTATTATAGGTGGCGATGTGGTGAACTTACGCAGAGACCAGTCTTTTAGCCCATGCTTGGTCTCAGCATTCTTATTTCGTAGCTTATTGGCTGGTGGTCAATTAGACTATCTGATGTGAATCGTTTCCGGCGAAACTTGTTAAACGTTCATTCAAATTCCAAGAGAAAAATTTTTAAAACAACTTTATCAAGGAAGCGGATATTATTTAAAGCAAAACAAAAACATGAGGATTAAGGTTTCAGTTGTATAACAGGATGGCGACTGATAAATTTAATTTTGTTGTTCAATTATCAGTGTCATTTTTTAGAACATAGTATCTTTTAATACCTTTAGTGTCGACACTGGAAATTAACAGAATAAACACACAATATGTGCTACGTAAAAATATGACACACTCATGAAATTTGAAACTCATGAAATTTGATGTTACCAAACAAACAATATCTAGGACTGTTGTTTCTCTAATGTTTATACCTGTTTACACAAAAGGCCTAATTCCATGAACAAACTTACCTAACCGAGCATTCTATCTTCAATCTCACTTATTCTTCACGAAGAAGAGTTGCCGATACGAGTTTGTCTAACTTTACACCTTACATCCGAAGCCAATATGGCGGTACACGGTGATAACTAGAACACAGAAACGTTGGATGCTGGCAAAAAGTCTCATTTTCCAGACCAGTAGGAGCTTGCTGTCCTAATGAAGGACTTAAAACTTACTAGAGCAAGCGCAAAGCTGCTCGCCATAAGACTGAGAGGATGAAATTTGTTGACTACAGTTGCGAAAATTTTAGAGGTACGAATACGTCATGAACGGAGTGTGTCATATCACACGAGTGAAACTTTGTGAACGGAGTGGGTAGACAAGTTATGCATGTAAGAAATGCTATAAATATTACATTTACTATACGTTAGTTACGTAAATTCCATGAATTCCAAGTTTCAAGTGATAATAGCTAACAAAAATTGTGTCTAATTAGACATAACTGACTGAAAAGAAAATACAAACGTTTGCAGAACTGTATTGTACTCGTAAATGCAGCTCTTAGGTACCAGATGTATGATGCAAAGGTTCAAATGAGACTGCCTTACAACATAAAAACTTCTTCTCAAGAAGCCACGGAAGGCCGCACTTCATGACACAGAAGGGCGCACTTCATGACACAGAAGGGCGCAATTCATGACACAGAAGGGCGCAATTCATGACACAGAAGGGCGCACTTCATGACACAGAAGGGCGCACTTCATGACACAGAAGGGCGCACTTCATGACACAGAAGGGCGCACTTCATGACACAGAAGGCCGCACTTCATGACACAGAAGGGCGCACTTCATGACACAGAAGGCCGCACTTCATGACACAGAACGCCGCAGGTTCCCCACCTCTGGTCCAGGATGACCACAGGCTAAAAATAGAATAGAATAGAATAGAATTAGGCTATAGGAACGAACCTTCTGGCCCATTCTTGGGTCGGATAATTACTTCGATAATTATTCGGCTGTATACCCAAGTCCCATGCCGTATTTCTAGCCGCGTCAACCATGTCGGCAGTGGGATTCGAACCCGGGTCTTTCCGCTCGCAAGCAGATTCGCTCACCAGTCGACCACGACATTCACCAAGCTCGTGAATGACTCTTTTGAAAGTTTGAAAGAAAACAGCAACACGTTATCGAGACTCACAGTATTAAAGGGAACGAGAAAATTTGGATTCAGTTCAAAAAAGTAAGCCAAGAAACCTTTGTTAAATAAGATAGACAAATATTTTCTTGACTTTCAAAAACACTTCATCGCCAGGCAAAAGCCCTGATTTGAGTCCGATAGAAAATATTTGCTCGATAATTTTTTATAGATTTTCAGGTAAACATATTTCTAACAAGAAGTCATAGGAAGCCCTCCAGAATGAGTGGAATTACATTTTTCCCTCATTGTCTTTTAAACTAGTGGAGAGTACTATTCATGGTTAAACAAGGAAATTCATTTTCATATTGATAATAAATTGTAATAAGGTTTCTACTGTTTGTTTACTTATTGAATTATTCTATACTGCTTTTGCACTAAAACTTTCCGTACACGATTGTCCAATTTGGTTAGCAAAATGATTTAGATTATATTGCCTTATTTTTTGAACGACAGTATGTTTAGCTGCCACTGTAGCCTAGTAATTAGCGATCAGTGATTGTGATGCCAGGTTCCTGGTTCCGAAGATTTGCTTCCACAGACAACCTTCAAAGTTTCTCTGTTTGTGATGCAGGGACCAGGATAGCCAACTCACTTAACTTAACTTGACTATTTCCTCAAACTTCCAGATCATCAAAATGTGTTCTTACGAGCCTGTACTTCAACTCACAAGATAGACAAACACTCTCGCTAGAAGCATTGTTACTAGTCATGAGATGTTAGCATTAGTTTGAATTAGAATTCAAAAATCATTGTCGATATCACGCATACTTCAGTGGAAAAAAGTTTCTGTATTTTTTTATCTGTTTCTGTAGGGATTGACTTTGGTCTTCTTAAACGTGAACGATCCTCGAGATGAAAATCCCCGGATGAAAATTCAACAAGCCTTCGGTGGCTCTTACAAACATTTAAAACATTGTTCAGCAGGACTGAATAAATGTTTTTTTTACAGTTTGCGCTGTTAATCTATCTTTCTTGTATTCATATAGCAGACAATATCTTAGATGCTCTTCATCAACAACCATTTCTTCAGAATTGATGTACTCGTAATTAAATTAACTTGTATTCAGTAATAGTTATTTCTTGAAGTATCAATGCTAAGTTGAAACTCACATTTCATTTAAACTAAAAATCGAGACGCTCTTAAGAGGATTAAAAAATATCATCAGGAAAAAGGACATTAATTTCTTTCCAATCAAATAGATTTGTTCAATAGCATATGAAACAGAGGAAAAATTAGATGAGCATAAAGCAGGAAAATGTAGAAGAATGGCGGAGCTGAACAAAATTGTAATGAAAATAAGATTGACCGAAAATGCTAAAAATTGATGACTATTACAACTGATACTAACCAACACATTCACTGAGCTGGATTTACACTGGAAACATGAATACCTAAATTTTTAAATTTTGTTTTTATACGATCACATGAGAAATATACAGTCTGACGGGAAAATTTCCGTGCGCACCCATTAGGGATTCCATGAATGCAATAATAAGAATACAATACAAATAAAACATATATGTACTATCCACAAAGGGAAAGGAACTGTGTAGACAATAGGCGTCGTAAATGAATAAAGCTTGTGAAATAAGTTTGAATTCATCTATTAGTTCGTTAGGGAAATACATTCATTAGCGTCTGTGACATTGCCTGCCACTGATGAAATATTATGAACATAGTAATAGAATGAGAGTACCTTGGGAAAAAGTGATAATATAGTTATCCTACAAAAATATTAACATGAAAGTACGACTAGCATAGGCTAAACAAACATTAAAAAATGTGTGCCTAAGTAAGAGGAGACAAGTATACTGCGTCAGTATGGAAGCGGGTCTGAATTGATCGAGAAGCTCACTCAAGGGTGAAATTGTTTGACAAAGATTGCATACCAAGTACAGTAGATGCTTGTGACGTCTGAAACAGACGAATACATTGGTTGTAAATAAACACGAAAAAAAACGTAAAAATGTCGTAGACTGTAAGTTTAACATTTGGACACGCATATATTTGTAAGAAATCGAGTCTTGATTGGGCCTCCTACACCAGCGACATCCACTTGCAGATAATTAAAGACGTGTCGTCGAGTTCAGTTGTTCGTTCTGTTTTCTACGGGCCATAGGGTAGAGCAATGAACATAATAATCTGAAAGTTTCAAAAATCTATTGTTTCAATATTTTAGAAAATAAATTCAAATTTTACAATACATTCTTATTTGTGTAAGTAATAATTTTGGGTATTTTTATTGCAGATATATATGTAGATGTATGCTATTTTTGAGGGTCAATTTTCATTTTCTCTCTGGAATGGCGTGAATATGAGAAATACGTTTCTAGTAGAAAAATTACATGATAAAGATTAATTAATTAATTAATTGATTGTAAACAACACACGATTGGTTAATTGATGGAAAGCAAGTAGCCAGAGAATGCTGCTCTGTATCCCATTCGCTGATTGGCTCAGTAACCGTCGCATCTTGTTTTTTTTTTCATTCGAACGGACCTTCCTCTGACCTCTCTTCCATTTTACGTTAACATCGTACTATCGTGTGTGCGTAGTCATAAAATGATATTGTATTGTTATTTTTTGTGTAATAATAAAATAAATGTAGCGTCCCTACATCACAGATTTTCACTTATTACGGGTGGTCCTGGAACGTAGTACCCGCGATAAATGGGGGAACACTGTATTTGAATTTAGACTCGCCCAGTAAACATACCCTATCAGAAATTGCATCTATGATTGACCCCGATTATAACTTCTTCTTTTATAGCAGTACTTGTCTCTCTAAGAAGCAGCGGCAGAATTTTTCGTCCGGCTGCGCAAGCCTGTTTCGAAACAGCACTATTAGGCTTTAGTTCATTGCTCTTTTGCACGTTAGTGTTAGTGTTGTGATAGGGTTGACCCAGAGAGCACGTCGTTGTTTCTACACCTGTGCCAAGACAAAGGTTTGTCGTTCTAGAATTCACTTCGTGTTGTTAAGAATGTATCGTAACTTTTTTATTTAATCCTAATGAACAGAAGATGGATATCAATGAATCACTATTTGATGAATTTTCATGCCACACGTAATTTCTGAAACACTTGATGTCATATGTATCGTCCTCAATAACAGATACACAGCGGTTGGAAAGGTTAAGATTCCCTTTCTGTCTCTAAATGTGTGATCGATTACACACTAGAAAAAGTTATCATCCGAAAATAATTCCCTAAGAAATATTTGCATGAATGAATCGACGTTTATTTGATAAACAAATTTTTGCTGGCCTCTCATTACTCTTGACAAAAAGGCTTTTCAATTTTGTATGACTTCAATTATAATGAACGACTTTCACACATGCACCTGGTTGATGTTGACGATCAGTGCCTTTGTTCTGATAGCAAAACAATAAATAAATAACACACGTTCATATACATGTGAACGATTTCAGATTACTTCTCGTCGAGGAAAAATTATGTCATCTTGATTTTTGGCAGGATGTGTAATATTTCTATAATTGTTTTGATTTGTAGCACTATAGTTCTTGTATATGTAACTCCATGAAACACATTTATTGTGGACACAGAGTAGCTCCCAGCTGCATTATTTGAAAAATACCAAAATTACTAAAGTTCTTTACTGAAAGAATTGAAACGATAGTAGTCTATAAAATAAAGATGACAATTTAACTTGATGAAATTAAGAACTTAGTATAAAAGTATATCAATTTGAGGGCTAATAACAGAAACTTCTAATAAATTTTCACTACCATATCACTTATTAAATTACAAGTGAGTGGTTGTTCGGATTTAATGCGTTTGAAGCTTGATTTATTAAATAAATCAGTTGTCACTAGAAAAAAGTCAGTAACCCAAATTTACTCTAAAATTCTGAACTCATTTACATAGAAATTAAATATTCATTTGATTCACATTTCAAGCTCAAAACATGGTAAGAAAGCACTCGGAAGATGTTCAAGCTTTTTCATGTGCAATCCAAGTTGCATAAAAAACAAAGTAAACGATTGGCATCGTTTCAAATTAATAGTTTTTGGATTAAAATCAATCAGTATATACAAACACTTCAAAATGCATGCGATCAATATAACCACTTAAAATATTTAGAGAGGACAACTCAAGAAAACACGAGCCTAACGTCAAAATTTCTATCCATCTTTATTGGTGTAATCACTACAAGTGATTTGATTGTCACACGTGTTATCTTGCATTTTAATTTGTTCTGATTTTATTCACCTAAAACCTCAATTAGGAACAGCCGAGCATTTCATCTTGACTCTATGTCTTACCTGATATTATTGTTGTAGAAAATTGGTAAACACCGCCCTTATGATAAATATTGCTATCAAACGATGTCGAGTGGTTTTCTCGTACGAGTACAAACTTGGTAGTCAACGTAATACATGCATCAAGTGCATCTCTGTTGATGGATTTGTTAACATATGAACTGTTCAACATGAGATATGAGACAACATGAGAAATAGAGTGGAAGTAAATTTAGTGAAAACAAATATGAAAGTGAGCAGATTAGCCAATAAACCAAATTTTAAAGGCTTCAAAGTATTCTCAAAAAAATTAATTGGCTGTCATATGGAAAAACAAAGATTAAAATACGATAAACCAATTAGGTAAAGAATTTCTACGTAAATTCTGGAATATTAAGATCACTTTTTAACATATAATACGAATAACTCACTCAAAATAGATTGATTAGATGCTGTTTGAGAAACTCATTGCGTAAAGATACCACATGAAGTGGTAGGATAATAAGCTGTCTGAGAAGCGGATGTCTGAACTAATATTATGGTGTAACACAATTTTGGTTCTTGTGTAGGGGCTGCTATTTTTTATTTGCTTGTGTCCAAAAAGCATAAAAAATACTGAAACTTATTTCTAACCTTCATTCTGTGCGTTGGGAATGATATGAATAAAATTGACCAATTTGCACTGTAACAAATTGGCAAATTTGAACTCAGATTCATATACATTAGGTGCGCAATAGCATCTGATGTAATCATGGCGTTTACTTATACTAACATTACACAAGTGACACAATCAAAGCATAAGAAATGAGAAGTTTTTCGCGAATTACATTCTGAATATAAACTACTTTTAGGAATGAAACTCTAAATATAGTCTCTCATCACGTTTCATTATACAACTCACGGTAACGGCGTTTAATATTCAATACATCTTGGTGAAAGCGCTCATCTTACTCCTTGTAAAACGCCTCCCTGTTCTCCTTAAATTGATCTAGACGAACGCCAAAGATATGGCCTTTGAGGGACATTCATCAACCCATCTTGGCGTAGTTTATTACCAAGGTGTCAACGAGCTCCACGTAGTTTTCAGTTTTATGATTCCCACCCAAAAGAACACTTATAAAACTGTTCCACGCTGCTTTCCCCATACTAGTGCGCTTCTTTGGAAACTCCTTGCACTATATTACCTTTTTCATTTATAGTCCGACGAAGACTCTCGTATCCAATTTTGCTACGGACAGATTAGGGAAGAAATCTTAGAGATACCTAAAAGCTGTGGACTCCTTATTTAGGAGCCTGATAAACTGCTTCATATCCCAATTTTAAGTGCAGTTGTGGAAGCGGTACTTCTCTGGAATCTAACTACGGCTCTTATTTGACTATGTTCTACACACTAAACTCGGTCTTTTGTTGCCAGTCTTGCTTGTGGTAGAACACCACGGTTTCCCTGCTGTTTTAAAAACAATATTAACTAAGAAACTTTGTAAAGCTGCTTTCGATACCAATCGAATTGACGACCATTTTGAAGTATCCAGTAACTTTTCAACCTTACTCTTGACATTTCAAGGCATCTAGCAATATCTTGACACTACTGTATTCCTCTTTGAGATGAACAGAGGGAGCTAGGAGAAAAGATGAATGTATATTCCTGTTATGAAGCAGCAAGTCTGTGAGGCTCCTGTCAATAAAGAAGTGCCATTCGTTTTAATCACATGGGATTCCAATTGCTTCAAAATGACCGGTCACATTGGGGCCAAAGCAAAGCTTGTTGTGACGTGGACAAACGTTTGAAAAATATTGGTGGGTTTTCCTGTACCCTGATATGTGCAAACTTTCATGTAACAAGTTCGACTGCTTGAGTCTCGACGTTAGAAGATTGCCATTTGACTTCGGCAGACCAAGATCTCTGATCCTGCAATTGCTGGGGTCTTGAATGGGGTGGCATGGGCTTTTGTCTTGATGTGTGCATCTGAAATTTGTATCATTGATTTCATTATTTTCTGAACTACTGTTCCTTTGTAAACACTGCTGTTCTTTGTATGGAGGAGTAGGCATGGGAAGATCAGAGCAGTGTGACTCTAGCGTAATGGATGACAGATGGTTTGGATACATGAAAGCAGGCGCATTTTTGTCTGCTCGACGTTTGGAATGGCTCACCATTCAGAGGTGCCAATTAATGGAGTGGTCATATGATTCCCTCCAAATCCTGGGGATAGCGAACTGCGTTGCTCTGCTTCACCTACGTGCCATCCTTTAAAAATACAATGAAAACATTTTCATTTAAAAATTTTCGACTGAATTCGGTTTTTTCGGCTGAGCTTTCTGTTTTCTCAGCAAAAATAGATAGCTTGGCCCGCAAAAATAAATTTCAGGTGATATTCTCAAAATATTTCGATAGCAATGGGACATGAACGTTGGCTTTTCCATCAACTCCGCTAAGTAAAAAAACATACGTATAAAATTAGAAATACGTTTTACTCAGCGTCATTAAAAATGTTGATATAAAAGGAAAAAGGTATCTAAATCTGCAAAACACTCTCAAACACACACACACACACACACACACA
>VCRD01000019.1:836350-881339 GCA_006783055.1 Trinorchestia longiramus
ATATATATATATATATATATATATATATATATATATATATATATATATATATATATATACATATATATATATACTCGTATATATATCCAAGGTTTTATTTCTAGAAGTGATAAACTTTCTCCTAATATTAATGATGACGAGGATAATAGAATGAGGCTATAGGAACGAACCTTCTGGCCCATTCTTGGTCGGATAATTACTTCGATAATTATTCGGTTGTTTTACCCAAGTCCCATGCCGTATTTCTAGCCGTGTCAACCATGTCGGCAGCGGGATTCGAACCCGGGTCTTCCCGCTTGCAAGCAGATTCGCTCACCAGTCGACCAAGCTGGTGATTTCATTGGAAACAATAACAAGGACTTTCATTGGAAACAATAAATTTTACTCCACGTTGAAAATTTATTGAAAAATGAGGACTGAAAATTCAGGTTAGGTTTCCTTTGCGGTCAAAGATCTCCTAAACTTACCGGTACACTAAATTTTCACAAAAAACCGTAATCAAGTTATCATGCTCTTTGATTTGAGATCTATTTTATTCGCTTACGACGCTAAGAACGGTAGAACACAATATTGAAGAAAAACGTCAAATCGGTATTTTTTTCGATAATCAAAATGGAATGGAACGGGGTTTCGATCAAGATATATCAAAATCATTGTACAAAAGTAGATGAATCGCTAATGTTATCGTTTTTATCAATTTCAAACCCAGCAAAGTTACCGCTGCGTATGAAATAAACATAAGGATTTAGTGTAGAACATTTGCTTCTGATTTCTTATAGGGCAAATGATTTCGTATAGCTTGAACTTGTAAGCGTATTTCGATGCTAAAAATGTAAAATGTTTTTAACCCCTTTTCTGATTCCATGTTGTACTATGAGCTCAACAAAGTCACGGATAGTAAATGTCCAATCGGTCAACCATCTTGATCTTACGTCTCTTGATTTAAAATTTTTTTCTTATCAATACCAATTTGAGGTTTCATGCAAATATATGTGGAGAAAAGACCGTAAAAGCGTTGTTTCTTGACTTGGCCGATTCAAAATACAACAGATGTTAACATTTCTTCTTTTCCAAATTTGAAAATACAGTTCTTGTCAGGAGAATGATTCTCTGTGGCATGAATTCTGCTACGCACAGAGAGAGTGGAAATGTGTATTTCACACTTGTTATATTCAGCCACAGTTTTAGAAGTTACTCTTGGAAGTCTCATCATAACGTTTCACACTATGAAATTATTAACATTAATGTGTCAGACGTCTTGTTCAGAAGAGTCGTTCCCTTATGCTGCAGCAAAATTTCAAGACTTTCAATTGAGTTCTAAGTATACGAGAACTTATGAGAATTGGCTTATTTATACGAATTAAAGTAATTTACAAATTACAATCTAAAATATAATTCATCTTAAAGTGTCAGTTTGTGATTCATTCAAGATAAGGAAGTTAAACACATTATCGAGTTTTTGACTATTTCAAGGGCATTTCTATATGTTTCTAGATGGATACTAATAATGTAAAGGTTTCCGAAATCTTTATACTTGTGATCAACGATTATCAACGGATGACACAGAAAAAAGGATAGAATAGAATTTGGCTACAAGAACGAGGAGTTTGGTCCATTCTTAGGTTGCTACCCGAGTTTCATGCCGTCTAACGTCAAGGCAACAATCATGTGCATGCCCCATAATCAAATCTATGTAATGATATAATACGTAAATAGGTATACATGTATCGTGTGAGGTATCAAGTGTATTTATCGTACGATGTATCAGAAATACGGAGCGATGGAGCGCTGTCCAGCCACCGGAATAAACAACCCACTAACCGAAAGGCGTAAGGACCACAGGAGTGCTGAGATCAACAGGACAAAGCCAAACAAACTCGATTAATCGGTGGGAAACGTCACCTTACGACAAGAAGTGACAGAAACAAATAAAAACAAAAAATAGTAAGCTCGTATAAAAGGGTAGGAACGCACAAAGGACAGGACTTGGTAGCTATACCTCGGCAGCTATGTAAGATATTTGAAGCCTAAGGCGATAGCTAGGGTTTGGAAGGCACGGGTAGAGCTTGTGTAAAGGTGTTTAAAGGGGAATTAAATTAAAATTATCATGCCTATGAACAACAGAAATCTTACACGTGTATTTAAACGTGTGCATTGAGGGAAGATTAATTGTGTGACATCAAGACACTTAGTGCAAATAGTGTTACGACGTGAATCGAAGTAGTCTATCACTCGTGGGCAATGCAATAAAATTATTGGCACCGTAATAGGAGAAAAATTGCGGCTTTGTTCAAGGTGTTGTATTGTAAGTGTTAAATCATCGTGGCATCACTCGCAGCGATGAATCACCAATGTAAATGGTAAGTCGTAAGGTTAACATTATGTCAGTGTAACCGAGGTTAGCGGTAGGATGATTCTCGTATTTTGTGAAAATATCATTTAATTATATTGTTCAGTGTTGCACCTAACTGTACAACGGTTAGGAGTGCAATTAACCTGTCTAATAGGGTATCATATTGTGGTTCATTTGCCGGAATGGGGTGAATTATTTCCATTATTCATGTCTGCAATTATTAGAATAAGACGTTATTATTCTGCGTGCATTCATTATCATTTTCACGTCTGACATTGATGAATCGGAAACCTTTTAACTATTTCACTCATGTAGAGGGTTAGGGGCGTCCGAAGGCAATTATAGCATATACATTACATCAAACTAATGGAGTCATTTACAAGTGTTAATAGGAATAACGGAAAAGAACAGCATGCAGAAAAACATGCAATTGGAAACCAAAGTTCACATAAATTTGAGATTCAGAAAAAAACTCGTCAGAGTACCAATCATTGAATAAATAATAAAAGGCAAAACATTTCTATATATAAGTAAATAGTAATTAATAGGTCGGCATTTATTCCGTATCCTTTAGATTTAGATTTAGAACTGTTGAATAGTTTAGATTTGCTTACTGGCTCCATCAGCATTGCATGTAGACTGGATTTAATTTACCTCTGTTTATAGATGCAAGTTTGTCAATAGAAGACCAACACACGCTCGAGGAAGGCATGAAACTTGAATTAATCGTTAATTCAGAACTGTATATACTATACAACAGGAGTACAAAAATAAAACTGATGCTTTTTCAAGGACTTGTATATTTTGGAGGGATATAAGAAATGCTTTAGTGGAAAAATATGGTCAATCAATTTTAAATTTTTCAAGCTTGTAGAACGCAACTTCAATAAATCTCAAATTTGTGTATATTTCAACTATCTAGTTAAGACAATGGATTGGTTATTTCCTTAATTCATTTGTACAATCTTTCAAGCACCATATAAGGGCAAAATTTCAGGCCCTAAGGTTCTATCGGGGAATGGTTTTAGACTCTTGCCCGACCGTTATTTAAGAAGGAAGAATGAATAATATTTATAAAATTATTTAAAAGAATAATTCAAAATCTACTGAAACAAAAGAGAATGCTGGACGATATTCTACTCAATGAACAAGTTAAATTATCAGAAGGATTACTAACGCCAGAGCAGTCAGATTCTGTAGAAGCAGAAACTATGTTTGGCAGGGCCCGAAAGCGCGTTACTAAACATCTGACGAACCACAGCTGCCAATCAAGCTTTCTACTCCATCGGTCCTATGTTGAACAATAATTAAGTGAACAAGTTCAATTAATAGAAAACTTACTGGTGACCGAATAGTCGGATTGTGCAAGATCAGAAACTATGCTCAGTCGGACCCGAAAGCGCGTTACTAAACATGTGACGAACTACAGCTGCCCATCAAGCTTCCAATTCTATCTAACCTACGCTGATAACTAACTAGCTTCCTAGTCTATCTAACCTATGCTGAACTGACACGGATAAAGGCGCCACCGAAGAGGTCAGGCCTGTTGAGAAGAAAAAACAGTTTCTGTAATCAAGAGTAAATGAATATCACAAATCAAAGTTTCAATGTGACGACGTCACCTACTCTGAAGCACTGTTAAGTCTCTTACGAGTTGCGGAGCGGAAGGATTGCACACTGAAAATCTAAAAGGGAGCGAAAGATCGAAAGAATGATGATAAATAAATTGTGAGCAAAAAAGGCGGATTCACCTCCTGACTCATCATTATGCGTCTAAATCTTTCAAAAGTAGTGTCAAGACGATTAGTTCTGTAGTTTCTTAAACATTTCCTCAAGGAGTATTTGTTCAAGTTGTTAAAGCTTAGTTTTTATTTTTTGTCAGGAACATTCAGTTAGTACTGAAGTGACATAGCATATTGAGTTATTGCAGTTGTGAAAAACGCTATCGAACATTACTTTATGACAACACAAAGACCATGACAGTTCACTTAATGGCATGAACTCATTTCTTTCCCGTTTAACTCCCCGGAAAAATTAAGCTTCGCATACATCACTATCATCGGACTTTTATTGCTCGTGGCAGGAACAAGTAATACACTGATGGAAACGATAATTTCCAAGCACATGGCATGAACATTTGTTTGAGAAAACAAGGCAATAGTTTTCGAATAAATGACTATCAAACAATAGATCCTTATAGCGATATAGCAGATGTACGGTTTTCGCATATTCAGCTCATAATTCTGAGAATGCCTTCGGCTGCGATTCCTTTAAGGAATTTGAAGAGCTTCTGCACGTTATAACCCGTATCTTTCCAACGTCAAATTATTTTCAGTTTGCGTTGCTACGAACGGAAGCGTCTGGCAGCTCTGGGCCTGGCATGGGTTATTAAAAATTATTGATACCATGAACTGTTCGTGGGAAAAAACTTGTGTCATGTGTCGCTCATTCGTCTGGTGAAAAATATTTTCTACGATATTGAGAATATATACAGGAAGTTTAGTTCCAACAAGCATGGGGGATCGTTCTACGTAATACCAAAATGTATGTCGGTGCGTGCGTATGAGGATACATTTTTGTGTTCAAAAGTTGACATTAGTTTGTCATTGTTCTGGTTCCTGAACCCACAGTGATCATTTTTATATGCAAAATGTACCCAATTTTTAGCACGCTTGGTACATTATTGTTGTGGTGTTTTGCTGCTAGTTTCCCATAAACGACCATTTAATTATCACGTATCAAATAAACACAGTTCAATTTTGGAAAGCTAAAGTTACATGGGTAAAAAATTTCAATTTACAAGCAGTTGTTTTCAAATGTCGCTTAAAATCTTAGATTTTAAAGGTGCGGGTCAGCACCTTACATCGACTGTCTCATCCAACTGACACACCGGGAGTCTTTAGGAAAGCTTCTTCGATTTGAAAAGTATCTTGGTCCATGAATTGCTGTATCTTTGATTGAATTTTTGATCCTGTCGTGCATAAGCTATTTCGCAATTTATTTTAAGTACCTTTATAATTATTAATAGCATAGTTTGAAGTGGAAACATGAAGTCCTGAAGTATGTAGAAGAACACTGTATCTATGCTACATTTTAAACGAATGTTTTCCCCATCTTGCAAGGGAACAAAAAATTGTAATGACGCAGCACTGGGTTTCGTATCGTGACTACCTGCAGCAACTTAACCAGGGGCATCTACTCCAAATATTTGGCTCCAACTCTGCGTGAAGTCACTACTGCTACGACAAAATTCAGCTGTTAAAATGTACAAAAATAGTTTATGTACGACAAGATCAAAAACTCTAATGTAATATTTCGACTTTCGAGTATATATTCCATTAACTATATAAGTCATCATAATTTAGAGATTAAATTTTATGGTATCTCATCTTGTTACCCAGTGGTACCAGTTTCACACAGTGTCATTCACCCTCAGTATTTTCTAACAATCGAATAACTTCGTATTTTAGTGGAGCTAACTTGATTCATTAAAGTCCTGCAATAAAAACAAAGCAGACTAAAATTTACTTGCACTAAAAATTTCATTTGATTTTGTCGTTCTTTAATAAATTTTATGTAGCTCAAACACAAGTGCCTCTCCTCTAGCTTCATCATCAGCAATAACTGAGTCATCAAATTAAAAACATGATTAGGAATTTTCTGATATATTATAATTTGCTCTTGCGAGTTAACCTACAGTGACCAATGATTTATTTGACTCAATAACCACGCTATGTAATTATTTCCATGATTCTATTGTTGTGTTTTGCATAGCTCTTTGGCTCCGCCTGAATTAGGTTTTGGCTCGTAAGAAACTATTTGCTCGCTATCAAGAATAATCATTATTCTGCTACCGTAACTTCTACATCAACGCTTGTATTTTTATCAAATGAATCACGCTGAACCTTGAAACAATCGCGGTACACTGCACAAGACAGTCTGTGGCTGAAAAGAGTGTGACTGATTCTTTATCTTCTTGATGTAACAGATTCATATCAAGGCAATAGTAGGAAAAATACAGCAGTGCTACATTAATTCAAACTCATTAAATACTTAAGCAACTCATCTTGCATTAAGACGTGTGAATGTTAAATACCCACTTTTGACACGGAATCTCAGTTTGTACTCGTGTCCAAATAGTCTTTAAAACAGGTATTTGCATCTTCCAGGTACTAATGCGTAATGCTGGGATACTGGGTATCATGAGTTATTTATCGTAATATAAGTGGATGGTAATTTAAAATCTTTGTTTGATTAGATATGAGAATTACTGGAGTTTTTGGTTGAATGATCGCCAGCATCACACCATAGAGCTTAAGTCTCATTATCTGGTCGCTAAATTCAAATCCTGATTATTCTGTTACATTTTTCCATTAACTTCAATGAATAGCCAGCTGCTGAATCGCCTTTGGATATTCTTCCTGGAAGTTGTGAAAAGTCTGGCGTATTTGCGTAATCAGATTGGGTGAGTGGCTGTAAGCTCATGCTATTACCCCCTTTAATCCTTAGTTACTTTCCAAGTCTTCTGAGCTAATGTAAATGCGAGACAACTTTTTAACACTAGTCTGGTGGAAACGACCAATGGGTTTAAGCTTGCCTACAACAATGGTAATTTTAAATTTTTAATTTTTTTCCTTGACGGTGGATTCCACGGTAACCTAGATGACATATTGCGTTAGTTTGATGCCTAGGAACGTATGGTGATACCTGGGTCGTGAAATAATTTATTTGAACATTTTACAGCAAACGTTTTTCTATTTTTGAAAAGTTAAACCTTTGTGATTTTGTTAATAAAACTGATTGGCACTAATACTAACGTTGCTTAGAACATATTAAACATACATTGTAATTGACTTCGTTTTCATGTAGCAAGTGAATTTTTGTTTTCTTATTCTATACAATGCATTAGGGCAGAGGTATCAAATACTTTATTCTGCAGGCTTTATGCAAATTTTTATGAGAGGTAAAACATAGGGCAGTTTTTTTTGTCTCAGTACTATGTGATACTTCTTGCTCTGTTTATGTAAATCATGAAATACGTAAAATGAGTTCATGCTCGGATCTTATACCTGAACTAGCATTAGATGAACCTGTGAAAAATCCATGAAAGTAAACTACACCATTTGTGAGATGCAAAAGCGTTCAGCTTGATCTAACATTTGGTTACTTTTAGTTCAATACCGATTGTACGTAAATTTTATTGCTTCCACCTCGTTGGCGTTAAGGCTTCAACAGCATTACCTCTGACATCAGTATTTTCTACCAGATATTCAAAATGGATTTCTAATCCTATTCAGTTATTATTTTAATGAAATTAACCTGAAGAGGATACCACACAATTCTGGAATTTTTGAACACACCTTTAGGTTAGCAGTGTACTTTTGGCTTTAGAATTGTTTTTTTAATTGCACGTATAATTACACACATTTATGTTATCTTTTCATGACATCATGCACTTATTTTCATTATGTCATACGTTTACATAAACACTAGCCATTTTTTCAGTTTGGTTCATATCTATGATTCGAATTTCAAGCCCAGTGCATATAAATACAAATTAAATTTTCTCCAATTACTGTTAGATGCATCAAAACCATTTAATTGATATTACCTCGGGAGTATCAAAATTTTTAACTGTCAATTAAAGTAGCCGTAAATAGTTTATTTTGTAATAAAAAATTACCTAATTGTGAAAGTAAATTTCTCAGATGATATTAGCGCATAGGTGTAAAAACTAAAATACCAACATGGCTGCCTTTCTTATAGGCAATTAAAAATTCTAAACATGTGCAAGTACATTCGGAAAATTAGTTCCAAAATTAATACAGACTATGAACATCTGCCATGAAATGTGATAATAAATACTCTCAAACCTATAATTTATATATAATGTACAACCCACTCTAAACGTTTTTTTAGGTTTCCAACTGTTCTACATCATGAACGTGCGTTCATTTCAGAAACGTACGTACACTCTACTGACGTCGACGCTCATGAACGCAGGAAGCAAAATAAACTCGCTTAAAACTCTACTTATATAAATATTCCTCCAAAAAGGTAAGAACTTCTTCTGTCATTCCGGGAGGAATGATACGCAACAGTGAAGCTAATTATGCGCAAGAAACGAACCGTTTACTATCAAGAACAAATATTATCAATATATGAAAGTAAAGGACATGCGTCGTGGTTACATGTATAATGTACATTAAGTATTTTTTATACGAGTTTTTATGATAATTAAATAAATTTAGTAAAATCAGTGTGGCGAAACGTATAATATGTGTATAATAATGTCTATTTGTACTAATTGTTTGCCCAATGATTATAAAATGGGAAAAGCTTTTCTGCCTACTTTTAATTGCACAATGATTGATTGCCGATGAGTTCTTTTCTCTCTCATAATTTACATCATCTTGGTTTCAATGCAGGGTTTTTCTGCATGCTATTCTTCCGATATATTTCAATTATTACTTGTAAATAACACAATTAATTAAGTGCAACAAACATATGCAATCGCACTAGAGGGGCTCTAATCCTTTGAATACATGAAATGGTAAACAGTGTTCCCGAAATTTCTTTTCAATGGTAATAGAGATGACAAAAATACACTCAAAAGATTTGATACATGTTATTCTAAACATCACTCGATGGGAAATGTGAGTTATCTAACACATTTGGCGTATGAAGCGCGCATAATGTCCTATTAAACAGTGCATCATTACAGATCTATTACATACTTGATAGCTGAATAGTTAGGTGTGCACACGTAACAATTTAGTTAAATCAATGGGCGTTCACATCAGATTACGAAATCTACCCTGTCCAAAACCTCGATCACTGTGACAATAATAATATTAAAACTTGCCCTCACACTGGAGATTCGTTGCTCATGATGGGTTTTGATGTTTAACACTCACAATTGCAACACCTTAGCAACAACGCTAAATTTTTCCCCTTCCATTCCTTGCTGTTGCATAATTAAATCTTCCCCGTTATACACGGGTGGGTGGAAGTGTAAAATCTACTGTCATTTGTCGGTAGGATGATTAATTTAATTCCCTTTCAATCATTTTGTCACTTTCTCCACCCATGCCCCTAAACCTATACCTGTAAGGTTCTCAGTACTCCTCATGAAGCACTAATCATGGGAGACTTTCCTCCGGCTTTCATAAGCTAGACTACTCGTCAAAGTCAAGTACTTGGATGTAAGCTTATCGATCAGATAACTGCAAATACCTTGCAGCAACATGTCAACGAACCGATTGGACAAAACCAATATGTATGACCTAGTCGTGACTACTCCAGACCTCAAAATAAATAATTGGATTGGAAGTGACGAACAAGATCAGTGATCACCATATGATAGACTTGGTGCTTTGGGTAAACGATTCTTACGATAGGACTCAACTTAAAATTCCTTAAACTACAGGGTCAGGCAAAATGATCTGACACATTTGTAGATTAAATTTGTAGGTTAAATGTGTCAGATCATTTCGCCTGACCCTGTACAAGAGGAGTAAACTTCGAACTAATTAAAGACGGACTCAACAGTTTTGACTAGGATATACTATTGTGTCACATATGCGCAGAAAAATGCTACATGATACTTAAAGAATAATCACAACCGCCACAGTGAACCACATCTCGACAAAGCGAATAAGACCAACTAGTAACCCTCCTTGATTTTCCAGAGAAATGAAGTGTTTGAGATACACCAAGCGCAATAAAGAAATCGCAGTTGTAGCACACGGAAAAATTAACCAGAAGAGTTTCTGTAAGTACGCAAATCTTTGACAACTCAAAAGAGACACAATTATATCACTGATTAACCCTAATGACTAAACTAGAACCGTCACCATAAGCAAAACCAGAATTCTAAATATATACTTCACTTTAAGTGTTCACTCGAGAAGACTTGACTGAAATTTCGCAACCACGCACCCTAAGCCTATAAGAAATACTGACAGCCTGGATATTCTCAGTAGAAGAGGTAAAAAAACAGCTCATTTTTGTAACCTAAATGAATGAGCCTAACCCAACAGTCTTGTTCCCCAAATACTCAAAGAAACTGCTGAAGTAATTAGCAAAACATTAACAAACATCTGTTATCGATCACTCGAAAATGGGATTTTTTCCGAGGGTTGGTAACGGGTAAATAATTCATCTATTTTCAAAAAAGGGAATGAATAAGGACCCAATAACTAAAGCCCAATTAGTCTTGCATCTGTCATCAGTAAAACAATAGAAAAATTACTCAAAGTTCGTACAACAAAATATCTCCAAACCGAATACCTGATGTAAGGGTTTGCTGAAAATCGTAATGTCTCTACTTCTCGTTCTTTGTTCGCGTTAGCAATAATTGATGTTCACAGACAGAATACTGTCTTCCAATCAGATGTGCGTCGGGATTGGAGCGTACTGGTAATGATTGCTAGAGCTATCACTAGGCCGAACAGGTGTGTCACAATTACTATTCTGTCACATGAGAACATATCAGTTTAATTTTTGAAATTTCTTTAGTAGTCTCTTTTGTTTCATTTAGACACCATTGAATCTCACGACACTGGGAGCGAAGTCAAGAAGCCATCTCGCTGACCGACTCAACTTGATACTATTACATACGTGATTGGATTCAATAACCTAAACTCGTCTCACCAGTAAATACCCTTACACCTGAAGTGGGACGCCCTTTAACCAGTGTGTTTTATTTTGCAATAGTCTGAAGACACTAGGCACGCCACAATTTTTGAAAAATATCTCAATTTTCTAATCAATTTCATATGAATTGAAGAGGAATATAACCTCTATAGATATAGACTGTCATTAACCTACGGTAGGGTAAGCGATGATTTTCCCTAGAATGATGAAGACTCAGAGGACAACACATCGAGACCTACAAATATCACTATGACATTAACGATGTTACCCTAAATTCGCTTTCGACAGAAACGAAAACGTGCGAACCTGAAAAAACGGTTATAAACAAAAATAATTAGCTTATTGACATTCCAGGCTCTAAACTTCTTCCCAGTTAAAATTAGCTCAACCTTGAACCAGCTACACGAAAATATTGTTTCTACTTCTACTGTTAACTCATTCAAACAGTTGTTTTGACAATTATTGGCTAAAGAGCCCACAGTTCTATAGATTACTGATAACATATCATTTTTAGCTCCTGGTATTTGTGTTTGATTGCAGTGTGAGTGTGAGACTGAAATGCTAATGACTGATTAAGGTGAGAGCACGTGACTGAAATGTTTTTGTGATTAAGGTGTGTGTGCATAATTGACGTTTTCGCGTTAAACGGCGTGGGACTTGGGTAGCAACCTAACAATGGACCAAACAACTCGTTGCTTTCGCCATATTTTATTCTAAAGTTTGCTAGTATTCTACAATAAAGTGACCCTGAACCAAAATTTGATTATAAAACGAGTCCCTCAATAATGTGCCTAAACATTTTCTGAGCGCGTTCTTTCCCCGATCTCGTTAAGAAAGAATGCAGCACCACTAAGCAAGAAGTTCTGCTTGCAGCACAGCGCAGACTTGGTAAAGAATGGATATGAGAACATGCTGGAATTTTTGATCGAAAAGTAATATACCACATGTGATGCGATCCTTTGCATCAAAGAATGAGAAATAGAAGTTCTTTTAATTTAAAATTGAACAATGTATAATTGAAAACATTGTGTAAAATGTCTGCAAAGTTCGCTACAACAGTTTTTCGTAGAACAGTCATCCCATCTGATAAAAATCTTTCAGGGTTCGTGTACTGTTGGGAGTTTGAAGACTATACTTTATTTTCAAATGATGACATTTCAGACAAATGAAATTCCCTCCAAAATTGATATAATACTAGGGTGTTGATGGAACAGCATAATTGCCCTACATATAAAGAGAACTGGTTTAAAGAAACTTCGTCTGCCATGCAAGATATTTATAAAGGGTCTTCAGGTGTGGGTTTCAGTGTTTTTAATGAGTTATTAAATCAACGTTTCCTAGAAAATTAAAAATCAATTATTTGTTACGAGGGTCAAAACACACGTCAGTTCAAGACTCTAAAATGAATGCAGGTATAAATCTATTACAAACTTCTGTTTTAGTCGGTTTGGAGGATAAGGGATGAGCATAGCCATTGATCGAGTACCCACAAAAATTTTTTATTTGTGTTTACAGCCACGTTTAGCCAATAAGTGAGGAAAGTTTCCCAGTTAAGGACATAAAAAACCGAATAGTATGATTTCCTTGAGATGTTCCTCAAATTTTCAGTTCAGGAGTACAGAATAAACAAAATGTCTTACTGGTCCACCGATCATATTAGTGAACCAAGGTCTCACAAAAAAATAGAAAAAGGAAGACGAGTACTATGGTGCAGCAGTTAAAAATGATTAAATAATACGTGCAAGGACTTACATAACTAAGTGAAAGCTCGGTTAACAAGTCGAATTCGTTCCGAGACTTTGCTCGTAAACCAAAATAATCAAACGCAGCTCATAATGTTAATGGAAATTTTACACAATATCATTGTAGAAGCTATATTTCGTTCAAAAAATGTATTTTAAACCAAAATATCGGAGCAGTTTTGATTCGTTATTAATGAGTTAGGTTGAGCAATATGTATATAGATATATCGTAGATATGAAGAGAGTGTCACGTAGACTGAACGCGTTTTAATGAATTCGTTATTTGCAGGTATTATTTACAATATATCACAGATTATAATCATTTAGTGAACAAATTTCATTTATTACTTGATTCCACGGCATTAGTTTATTTTAATACTCAATTTCTGATTTCTTTCAAAGAAGTTTAACTGACCATCCGAGGGTTGTTGCTGTTGCCGTTCCCAGCCCCCGTCAGCTCAGCCACCCAGCATCGCGCAAGAAGCACACCACCGTCACGGGGTCCTCCCAAAGTTGTGTTATGGTGTGTGTGTTGTGTGTTGTGTTGTGGTGTGTATGTTGTGTTGTGGCGTGTGTTGTGTTATGGTGTGTGTGTTGTGTTGTGGTGTGTGTTGTGTTATGGTGTGTATGTTGTGTTGTGGTGTGTGTTGTGTTATGGTGTGTATGTTGTGTTGTCGTCTCTGCACGGCCTGATCCCGGTAGTGCAGCAACACGTGTTTTGATCTCATGTGAGAAAACTTGACAGAGGGGATTGTACGACTGTAGGGAAGAGTGGTGTCCGCATTTAAGTCTGGAAAGGCAGACTTAGACTTAGACCATCCGAGAGTTGTCGACAATCACGCTCGTTAACAGACACTTTGTGCGATATCAATGTAAAAAAACTAATATTTAAAATAAAAAACTGCATATACTAATCAAAAATCTAATTAATTACTTGCAATGCATGCATACAAATCAAATCATTGATCAGGAGTCCACTCTACACCTTATCTCAAGCGGTTTCCAAATCACTACTTTCACCAGAACGAGGATTTTTCCGGAAACAACAATTTCTATCACCTGATTATAACTAAAATGATACAAAGGGATTGTGCATGGCATTGATGGACCTTTCAAGTTCATAATGTGAAACTTTTACCTCTTTCTTAGAGATATTGATGGTCTGACTGTCTAAGAAAGTAACCTCAGTCATAGATGTGCTACAGAAACTAAGATGTGAAATGGAAGTTCTTCTCATAAAAGAAATTCCACCAATCGACGTTCAGCGGCACTTGTGATCGTTTTAGGAGCCGTATCAGTTGATGTCAGTTCGGTGAGGAGATGAGCTTGTTGATTCCGGTGTTGTGACAGTAACATGAGTCACAAGCTGCGATTCCGGCGGTCATGCACAACCACCACTTGGGAAAATGACACTTCACACGATAGGCTGATCAGAGCTAGTGCCAAGATAATAGTGGTGCATAAGATGGCACCACGAGTCATAACGTAAGAGAAACAATAATTATTTTAAATCTCTTGTTTCCGCAAAGATTGATCTCTCGGCAGGGCGATGTTAACTGGCCGCCCAGATCCCCGGACCTAACCATACCCGACTTTAATCTATGGGGATACCTTAGGGGAAAAGTTTACATTAATAACCTTACCACAGTCGCTCAGTTAAAGAGAAACATCCTAGAGAAAATCAGGCAAATAAACGGCAACACATTAACAAAGGTTACAGAATATTTAAAAAAAAGGTTAGAACTGTGCTGTCACGAAAACTAGTGTTACTTAACAGAGATTGTTTTTCACACTTAAATTTTATTTTTTAGTAAAATTCATAAATCTAATAAATTTTGTGACACAAAGTTTTATGTTTTATCCCAAATAATTTTTGAGTTATAAAAGTTCTTTAATGGGGCATCCTTTCTGGCTCGCCCTGTATAAGGGACTATTACATATTTGGATTATTTTATGAGTTCATTTACAATTATCCAAGATTTAAATATTGCTTTGTAATTTATACACCTCTGACGCTACCTCATATTTTATCTCATCTACTTGATTGAAATGGAGTCATTTCTTGAATATTTCGTAGAAAGCCTTCGAGAATTGTTCGGACCTCCTTTATTGGATTAGGGCTCTCTTAACGCGCCTCTGATCAAAGAAGCGTTCAGGATATCAAGGCAATTTTCTTCGTCATTCTGGGCTGAAAGACAGACACGCTTAGCTCGCAGGCCTATACGTGGAAGGTTTTCAAAATTGTGGAAAGGCCTTCTCTTCAAAAAAAGTGAACTCATATTGAACTACAGAACTGTTTGTCACCATCATAAAGTTATCTTAAAAAATTGGTGTACTCTTTTACTTTTAAATTGGAATGTATAGTTCGGAATTTTTTCGCTGTCTTAGGTTTTAATGTATCTTAAAAATGAACATGCAATGTTTAAACAACAAAATTTATTGCCTGGGTGAAAAATGTGTTGCAGTCTAATAATTAATTACAGGGTATCGGACATGGGAGACGATGAGGCACGCAGGTTCCCCTCAAGCTAATCTGATAAATTCTCAATGGAGTTTAAAACTGGGGTCTGTAGTGGCCCACTAAGTTGATAAAATTATCCCTCGTGCTTAGAGAACCACTAAGTGCGATGTTAACATGGGAGATCGGCCGCAGGAAAATTGATGGTCATTGAGAAGTGAATTTGGTTATCTATAATCTGCAAATATGTAGACGCGTTATGCCGTGGTATTACTGCTCATGTTCGCATATCCATGCTTAACATAAGGAAGATAGCACCATATTATCTCACTGTCTCTAGACACCCGCAATGAGAAGACGATTTATGACGAATCAATTTGTTAACTTCTTTCTCTCTGAAAGAGAGCAAATATTATTTGATTAAAGAACATGATACGTTTATAATCTTAAAAAAATCCGTTTCGATATTCCCGTCGAACAGATGCTGTTCTTTTCAATTTCTTTCGTACTTAAGTGGCATTCTGGTTAAGAATATGCAGGTTGGAATGTACATTTTATTTATAATAACAGTGCAATGTCGTCAGAAAAATTGCTCTGGAAATTTCGCAGAATTTGCAAAATTTCAGGACAGTTAATAACATTTTTACTAAATGATGGTATTTCAGTAGAAAAGACAGAATATTTTTCTACACGTTTCCTGTAATTTTAGTGATTCTGGAACAAATACAATTTGGAAACATACAACGTATTTGGAATTAGGGCTCTACTTTTCTGGGCCCCCTGTAGGCTTTGATTTTAAATATTTTTATCAATTCGATCCTTGAATTTTTTTAGCAAAAAATCTGGAAAGAAACAACTCTTAGGTACCATGTCAATCGAATCAGATAAGACAATAATTGTTGAGCCGGGAAAACTTTTTTTAAGGTTTTAGCATGGAAATTATTGAAAATAAAAATTCACATACAAGTGCACTAAAATTCATAGAGGTTTAAATTTGTAGTTTTATAATGAATGATAAAGTTTCATTTGATTTATTGATTTTCCGTGCCCCTAAAATATCAGTAGTGAAACCTTTGCTCCAGGAGCTATTTGTTGCAGGATCGCAACAGAAAGGAGAAGTCGCAATGAGAAACAGGTCCCAGATTAGATGACGCTCATTTCCACTGTCAAATGAAATTTATTAACTGCAATTCATAATTCATGTAGCTATAGACATAGAGATGATAGATAAAATAAGTTATACAGGGTGCTGAAAACGAGAGGTAGAAATATTGAAAGTTGCCAGAGATAAGTAAAATAACATCTTTTCCCGAGTACCAAATACTTCAAGACTCCTAAGTTTTCAGGATACTGAGGTCTAACCTTGATACTGAGTTAACAACAATTCTGTTGTTCCGAAAATATCATTAATATTTCATTTTTTTTAATTTTTTAACTCAACGTGTACTTGATGTTTATTTGTAATAAGCCACCGACTTAGGTTGATAACTAAATTCCTGATTTTTTCCACCGTATTTGTTAGTGATGAAGAGTTAGTATGAAAAACGCTGCATCGTCCGAAAAAAAAGACTTCAGAAGAGCTCTTTGCATCAGTATCCTTGATAAAAATCCTGAAAAGTATCGCATAAACAACGTTTGAGTGTCTGCCTTTGCAGAACTTTGCACTGTGCACATTTATCCACTGTACATTTACCTTGCACTCTGAATATTAACGGGAGACCGAACTTCGTACTGAATCACCGAAATTCATCTATTTCACCAGTGTAGCTAACTCTGGTAAACAAATGCTTTCAAAAAATATGAATGTTCAACAAAATATTTTGTATTTCACAGTTGCCAAAATCCTTTCAGTATAAAAGAAATCCTTTCACCACTCTGCTCGTCAGTGAAGTTAAAAAGTTTGCATGAGCCTCGAAATAGTTTCATCTTATAAGCGTCCGGAATATGAGAAATTAAAAATATATTTAAGAGTTATCTCATTTTATCGCCGTGTTGTGCACTTCTCCCTGTTCTCTACTATCTCATCCTGTTCTAGCAATGGCCAAATAATTTGTTCGGTATTATATTTATATTGATGCAATAAATATCGCATGAATAAAATACTGTTTCTCACTGGACACTGAATCTAATTTCTTTTATATGAAATTAAACTGAATATAGGAGAACTTACAACTGTAGATAAATGTTCTTACGTGTCTAGTGAGTACTAAAGATGATAATAGAGGGTGCCACTACTAAACTATGTGAATTAGTATCGCGTTATCGTCGTCCAAAATTTAATTAATCGAACTCTTACTACACGTTAACCACTCAAATGAGCCTTTCAGTATCAACCGTGAACCATTGTTTTGGAGGTTAATAGGCAGGAATAATCTGAAATGTGTAAACATTTATTCAGATATCTTACGCATCTAATGATACTTTTCTCATTATGCCTATTAGGTCGTAAAATCTATGATCTGTTCTCCGAAGTTATTCTAAGTAGCCACAGATTTATTTCGAAATCACTAATTCGTACGATGCATTGAGGATTTTACAAATTTTGCCAAATTTTAGCACATTATTTTCATGGCATTCTAACTAAACAGCCAAACTTATGAACATTATTTAAATGAGATCCTTTTATCTCCCCAAATATTATTAGTTTAGAAAGTACGAAATGAAATCACATATCCTGAAAGTGACAAAGTGATTTATGAAAAGCGAATTGAAAGCTTAATTTTTTACAAAAAATCAGCTTTTAAGCTAGCAACTGCGACAACGTCTTTAAAAATTAATTACACTTCCATAATCCTATCATATTCAACTAAGTAGTAATTTAATTATGCTAAAAAATCACAACTTAATGGTAAACTGATCAGTATTATTCCTGTACCTAACTGATACAGCCTAAACATTCAAGTAATAAACTAATTTTAGATTAGTTTATACAGTACATCTCAGATTGATTTTTTACTGTTTGTTTTGGCCTGATGCTTTGAAAAACATATGCTCAACCCAGCACATCCGATTCTAGCTGCACTAATCAGGGATCTCTACCCATGCGGTCTCAGTGTGCTGCTCTACAAACTTTATTGGACGCACAATTGAATTACAACTTCAACGCTTTGAGTCCACATCGAACTGATATCACTGCCACGAATACAGACAGGTGAAACTGATTTAAACTGACATGGCAGTCGATTTCAACCTCAATGTACGGTTTATTCACTTCTGAGTAAGTATTTGGGAGTGGGAAAGAAACAATTCAGCTGGTCTCTAGAGCTATCATCTTTTCTCACCCTCCCTCCATAGATCAGTTAACTCGGGGGCTATCTACGACAGAACAGAATCGAACTTAACGAAGGCCTCTGCTTATCTCGAATGATAGTTTAGGATGCATACAGAAACGACCACTTGTTTATTTTTTCGTGCATAATTTTCATCGCTAATAGACTTCTGTTAGACAATAACCAAGTTGAGTTAATATCATACTCGGATTTCATTTGCCACAAAATTGTTTATGAAGATATTGTACCTGATACGTTGAATGCAATAAATGTTCAAAATATTCAGAAATTGACTTAATGATTTGATGTGTTTTGATGTGATACAAATTCAGTTGTTTCTCCTTTTTTTACAAAAGGGTAGTTTATTTTCTGTGTCGTGTACAGTTTCTATCGTTTAAAAATTATTCATTAACACTGAGTTTGTAAAGACCGTGAAACTTCTGCTGTAAATAGCATCCAATCCCCTGTGGAAAATATCTTTAACCAGGACACTATCCTATTAAATAGATGTTTCTTTTCTCTCCGTGATTAATAAAGACGAATGAGCAGTTACACCATTTTCTTGGATCGAATGTTCTATAGTCAATTTATAGCAAACAAAACTTTTCTTATGAAGTACTAGAGCTTTAACCAAAACTCTTTTCTTCAGGTAACGTTTAGGGATCGTCATCAAGTCACTCAATCTTATTTCAAGGTTTTGACTATGTGAAATTCAACGAGAGAAACAACAAATATATTCTCAGACCTTTTTCTACTTATCTCAAAAATTGTATCCTGGTGCCTTCATGAACAATGTCATTGAAATACCTTTAATCGAACTTAGAGGAGCGAGAAAGTGGGATTCTAGTTTGCAACTGGAGTTGAAGGAATCAAGTGATATTACACAAACAAACAGGGCTCAAACTGACACTGTCAGTCGATGTCGAATGGGACGAGTAAAATTATCTCAATTCAAGAAACAGTCTCGTACCACTACAGATTATCAAATGACTGCGCAGAAGCGTAATTATAAATAATTTTCGACATTTTAAATGGGAATAAATATTATTGCAAAATAGAGCTCGCATGTTTGTGAATAATTTCGCATTTCAATCTCTTATTTTGATCAACAGTATGTAGTACTAATGAATACAACTTCCCAAAATTGGATTCTTCAAGCGTCCATTAATTTTTAAGAAAGTATTCGATGTGAGCGAGTACAATTTTCGATGGAATTTGGCATCGTTGTTTATTCAAGACGTCTTTAAAGCTTCAATATTCCGGCCTGATTATGAGCAGACGTCTCCTTCAGAAATTGACAACATAAAATAATTAGAAGTATGCTTTCTTTGCGACTTGTCGACCTACCATATTGCTCCCTGATGGTTCGTAGTGTTACGAATGTAGCAGCATCGTTGCAGGCTAATAAGGGAGCACAGGAATAACAGCCTCAGCTGCGCAAAGTATACACTGGTGTTCAAAAACAAAGAGGCAAGGCTATTTTTATCTATTTACGTTGTCTGTAACAAAAGTGGAAGCTGGTGTCTTTCTCAATTCACAAATAAAAACGGTCATGCAGTGCAAGGGGTTTCCCAACAAGCTCACTAGATGGAAGAGAGCAGAGTGGAACAGTTTCGTCACAGTGGTTCTTGGCTTCTTTGGGTTTCATAAAGCCAAAAACTATGTAGAGCATGTTGAGATCTTCATGACAAATTTCGGCAAGATGGGTTGCAGGATGTCTCTCAAAGTTCATATCCCTGACGCTCATCATGATAAATTCAAGGACAGATCAGGGTATTTTTGAAAGAGCAAGGCGAGCGCCTTCACATTGATAAATGGGAATATATATATTTGAATGCCGTTACCGAGGGTCATATAATAAAAGCTTGATGAGACTATATTGAGAGTCAGAGTCGGGAAAGTACCCGTAATACGTAGTACAAGCACGAATCACGGAAAACTCATTATTTTTAATGATTCCAATGTGACATTTGAGTAATCTTAGAATAAAAAATGTTACTATTGCATCATAAGTCATTTTGTATCTAATTGTTGCAAATTAGAGTTTAAATTGGCTACTTTGTCCCAGTGAGAATATGTACATTTCATATATATCATTATCCTACGCACAAAATCAAAGTTAGAAATAGATTCCAAATTGTTTTCATGTTATCTAGCCCAAAGTAAAAAAAATATCAGCCCGAACCCAAGGACAAAAATTGTATTCCACGGTGTTATCAAACCAGTGCCTGAATTTTTCTTACTTAAATTAAGGCGGTTCAGGGCTTTAAACCTTCATACTTGAAACCAAATGAGCTTGCAGAGGGACTGATCAAGGTATAATGCACGCTAAAGACCCAACGATATAGTAAGTCATGATAAATTCGCAGTATTACCACCAGCTTGGTCGACTGGTGAGCGAACCCGCTCGCGATGCGGGAAGACCCGGGTTCGAGGTGCGCTGCTGCCGTGGTCGGTTTGTGCTTGACCATCGGCTACTAGAATTACTGCATGGAACTTGGGTACCGACCCAGGAATGGGCCAAAAGCCTCGTTCCTATTGCCTCATTCTATTCTATTCTAGTTATTTGTTGTAGTCGACGGGACTGTCATCGTAAAAAATTATGTGCTACGCATTCCAGTTTTTGTCATACGTTCATATCAAGCTGATAGAGAACAAGGTCTATAAAAAATACATGTGTGTGAGGGACAAATTTGTTTACAACTTATTGAAAGCGGAAGCAATTAGTAGGCGCATCACCATGCTCCTAGACCTTGAAGAATTTCCATCTGAGGTAATGGAAGAGGAAATGACATTTTATCAAAGTCGACATTGAAAATTTTATGCATGTAATATTCCCAATCAAGATGAAGAAGCGATAAAAATAATTTTAAAAGAATGTTTTAAAAACATGAGACGCCTGAAAGGTGCATGTATAATGATGCGAAAAAATGCTCTCTGGAAAAGAAAAAAATATCACTCAGGTGAAATTTAATATGCAAAAGTAGTTTTAGCTCATAATTAAAATTGTAATTTTGTTTAAAACCAGGTTTTGAAATTATTGTCAGGTTTAAAAGGGGAATTTTGTATCACTTCAAAATAAACGTAGTCTTGAAAGTTTGAGAAGGCTGAACACAATTGCAATCTCACAAATCCTTCTCGCAACGATACTGTAATGGGCAGAAACTTACAAGTTATTTTTGGGTTGGTCAGAATACAGCAACGCTTGTAAGTCTTCCTAACAATTTCTGGATAGCAGGATAATTATTCTATATATTAATAGAGAGTTGTTGACGATGATTTCTTAAATGACTGGTTTGAGGAAAACATTTATATGATATCCATCCATCCATTCCATAATAATTTTAAAAGAAGTTAGAACCGAGACATCAGCCACACACGTGTAACAGTAAAACAGAGTAAAAACGTGTAACAGAGTAAAAACTATAAAAACTGGTTATGAAATATGGCAGCAATAATTTTAATCTCTGCTGAAACATCTTGTGCCAACAATAAAGTCTTGTTATACGCACATATTCAGAAATATTAACCACCCTGGCATTTATGCAGCGAGTTGATGTGCTGTAGCGCAAGTATTCGTCACATGCCGCACATGGTGTTAAGGTGCTGGGATTTCGAGTTAAAGGACAGATGACAACTTGCTAGTCGAAGAAACAAATGGACTTTTGTTCACGTTTTTGCAGAGCAGGAAAAAATGCTTGAAATTACTTCCCATAATTCCTTTGAATTTGTATAAGATTATTAATGAAATAATCTCATTGCTGTTCTATACAGAATTTGGATAACCCCTCCCAAAAATTGAAGATTTTATGGAGTATGATGATTTGATTGTTAAGAATGAGAGGAGTTACAACTTCCGCCTACGTCAAAAAAAGACTTCAATGCTTATCACTCTATTATGGACACATTGAGATCTGTTTTTGAACTACGACTATTTCAGGAAGAAACCTTAAGTGGCGTCTAACCGACTAATTAGATTTCTTTTGTGAGATAAAATCAAATTTATTGATGTTGATCGGAAATTCTGCGATTGAATGTTTTCTTCATTGATCGAAACATTTGAACTCGATTAGTAAATATAATATACGCTCATGAACATTCATTAACGTACTCTGTAACCAGAGAAGCAGACGGTCACACCTGTCATATTATTGCATGACTTCAATTTAAATGACCATAAAATACTCTGGGCTCCCTTCATTTATCTTATTCATAAACATAATGAATAGGCTAAAGTTTACTACCGAATAATTGGCATGTGCAAATCCCATTTAAAAAAGAAGCTCCATAACTTTCTCATTTCAATATGCTACTACAGAAAATTCAATTGGATGAAATGAAACAATGTCAACATAGGAGTAATGACATCAATGAAAAATTGGGGAACAGTTATTACAACATCACAATAATTATTTTAATGTTATTGGAATTTGAATATAATCATTAAATGCTTGAAATTTGTTAATTCGTTCAAGTTCGCTCAATTACTATAGAAGTGAGTAAATTATCCTTGAAATTACTTGTTCAAAGTTTATGCGTAAGGGTTCACTTTAAGCTTCGAAGCCTCAACAAAGATAACAGATCAAAATCCGATCTATCAATCTAGAATTGGTCCAACTATGGTGCATGGCTTAGTAACATTTGATGAACAAATTCTCTTTTGCAAATATCATTCCAGAATTCAACACTTCTCATTTCAGACAAGTAAGTTATTAAGAGTTAAAGTTTGGCTAGCTATCTTTATACAAGAAGTTGGATTTATAGTCTCTGCTCTGCAGTTGAACATACATTAATGAATATCATTTATTTATGCTTGAGGATAATTCGTACATTGTTGGACTACAAATAATGTACATCGTTTATAGAGAAAAAATAGTGCACGAACGATGGTTTTAGCACCATCGATTTAGGAAATGACATGAGTTGGAGTGTGTGAGTGTCGTATTCTTTCCAAATGATAGATTTAAATATTGTCAGCAATGTGCGAATCATATGTTTAGGGAAGTAAACACCAGCTAGTTTAAATAATGATCATTACCTTAAAAAAATTGTTTGACTAAAATATTGGAGATCATATGGAATGAATATGAACAATTAGACTAGTAGACACTTTTTTTGACACTAGGTATTCGAAATAATCGAGTTATTTCTCATACGCTAGATTCAACATACAATCAGTTTTTTTGACAATTTGTCAGTATATATACTGTTTTAACCTGTGTGCAAATATATATTTGCGTGCAACAATATATTATAATATCAAAAATTAGATAAATGATGTAGTTGCATGTTTATATCGAAAAAATTACATTTAGCGCTACGCAAGGTAGTCATTAGTTTTGAATGAAGGACAGGTGCTTACACTTTTTTTACACCCATTCATACATATTATGTACTAAGCGAGTAATGTCGTTTTTTCCCGATGTGTTTTTAATTCCAAGAGCCTCCCGATAGTTAGTTCAGATTAAATTTGAATTATAATGTGTCTTTAGTTTTCCCGATATCTTCCTTCTAAAATTTAGATCAATTTATTTGATTTAACCCTCTAGAAATGGATGTTATTGAAAAGCATTTGAGATATTTCATGTTCTATGAATATAAAAAGGCACATCAGCCGGTGAATCTCAAAGAAACGTTTTTCCTGTTTATGGGAAGAATGTTTTGAATGTTCGAAAAGACCACTGGTGCTTTATTAAGTTTTCACCCCAAGGATAATCCCTGTTTACGAAGTCGAAATCAATTGAGAGAGAAGCCCTTATAGATGTAGTTAAGGCCACAAATTAGGAAAAATTACGAAAAATTTAAACCCTGGTACAATGGTTCCCTCGGGATTTGAATGATGCCCAACGCAACGAAAAAATGACTGTCTGCACATCTTTCTTTCGAAAACGAGGTAAGGATCAATTTTTAGTAAGAATTGTTACTCAGGACGAGAAATTGATTCGTTATACCAATACTCTACTCAAATGACACTGGTTTCATAAAAAATAAAGTCCACGTGCAGTTCCAAAGCAAGAACTACGCTCAAGACGCTCAAGGAAAATAGTATCCTTTTTATGGTAGGAGGTGCATGAGAAAACTGGATAACTATGAGCTAGTAAACCCCAACCAAACAGTCACACCTGCAGAATCCTGTTACGAACCTGCAGATCCAAGAACTACCGTTTGGTGAAAAAGTACTGAAGGAAATGTGTTATTCTTTTGCATCATTCATGCATCAATCATGCAGGAAAAAATAATGTTTCGATTGGTAAGTTTTACATCGCTCACCCTAGTTACCTGACATCGCTGTATCTGGTAAACATCATTTTAGGTTTTTGCACAGCACTCAAGTACTGAACTTGTTTAAAATTATAAACTACTGAATAATGATTTCGATTTCTTTTATTCTCCAAACCCCCTATGTCTTTTGAAAAAGGCATTAAATACCTATGAACGCGATGGACAAGTGTCATTAAAAATTAGTGGCACGATTGTCAAAATTCAAAATTAGTAATTTTTGAATAATTTTTTCGAACTTATATATATCAGGAAAAAATTACACTCCTTTTTTTCCGACCGGCTATGTTTTAGTTAATACTTCAAACATCTCTTCGATCATCAGTCTAATTACTTTCAGGGTAGTAAAGTATTCTTTAACACTGAATACCGTACGTAAAATGTCTATATATATATATATATATGTGTGTGTGTACCTATTAAAACCATATGTAAATGTTGATATTTTTTCGAAAAGTGAAGTAATTCCTGAAAATTGACGTCCTTAGGAGTAAAAATGCATCGTTTTGCATGATTTCTTAGGATTCAATTTAAATGTGCCCTAGATGATGTATTATTTCAGTTGAGAGTGGTACCTTGCTTCTTATTTAACTAATGATACAAGACACAGTTATTTTACATTTGCCCAAAAATATCGCATAAAAAGTCAATTTTTGGTTGTCTAGGGTCCTAATGTCGATATAATGGTGTTCGTTATGAGATAAATTTTTCAAATAAATGTATCGTATTACACGCACAATGCATCACTTCGCTTCAAGGGCTGATGTTTGCTCCCTTGTCCAACTTTGTATTCAAATCGACATCCGGAGCACGCCGCAATCTCATAAAATGCAACAGAAATTACAATGCTTTCGCCGTGAACAATTTCCTCGACACTTCATGAATAAATTGAGTGCTGCAGAAGCAAAGTCACGTAGGTTGGCTAAAATCTATGAACAGGCTGGGACTGACCACGAAGATGTGTTTGAAATACGTGCTTCTACGAAGAAACTGCACCGCAGGCTTACTGTCATTGTGCATCTTGATGTAACGGCTCACGAATTTTGTTCGCTCACAAAATAAAACGAAAGAAACAAAAATTTATGCAATGTTCGTTCAACGTACGTGAATACAAAAAACTCAAGGATTCAGTGGTGGAATATTTTTCGCTCTTTTTCCTTGATAGAATACCAGGTATGCAGGTGTGTGAGAAAACGATCATTTTTAAGGTTAAAAACTACGACAGGTTGAAACCTGGGAATCTGTGTACTGATGATGCTTGAAGAACTGTTGAGATGTAATAACCATTGAAAAGCCTACTGAATGCATTATGTGAGGTAAATTGAGAACACTTTTCTTTCAATGACTTTTGCTTGCTAATAATGGGGAACTGAACTAAGTTCTAGACAAAAGTTAAAATTTATTCAATTGCAAGCTGTACGGACGTTAAGAGGCTCATTCTTGACAAACGCCGTGTGTTATCTTCACTGGCGAGCATCCATGTCCTTATCAGGTTAAGTAACATTGCTGAAAGTATGTTTATCCGAAACGGAGCGACTCAAATGAAGATATGGCTGAAAGTTGAAAAGTTTTACCCACCTTCCATTGTATTTTTATTGAGTCAAAGTTTCAATTAGACCATCTTAGTGTCAAAAATAAGCATTTTGCTTTTACGAATGATTTTAAAAGTTCTGAGTTCATGGATTTATTTATGTATGGAAAATCTTAAATGGATAAACTTTAAAACGATTATGGTGATATGTATGGAAATATAACTGTATGAAGTTGAAAAGAAATGAGTATCTTCCTGCACTGTGAAACTTTCTCGTTATGTCTACCAAAGATTTTCCAAATAATTCTGTAGTCCCTTATCAAATGTTGGTCAGGAAGGAGGTGATGAGAATATGGAACATGAAACGATATCCTCTAACCAAGCTCTTTTGTGAGATTATTGGTTAACTGAACGCTGTGAGGACAGGCATTTTTATTATAAATTTGGCTTCAAAGTAGAATTTGATGCTCTGTTAATTTTATCACTTCCGGACTGTATAGGTCTCAGACTGTGAAATTCCTTGCAGGCGAGATTATTAGTAAATGTTTGATTAATGTCTAATATCTTGAAACGGATAATTTTTCAATATATCACAAAAAAACTCAAAATCATCCTTCTAAAATTTTTTTCGACTGCTAAACAGGCTGCTATGTTCGACCGATGTGAGAGTGTCTATGTTTAACGTCGTGGTGAAGAACTTTCTCGTGACTGGTAACACGGACAGGTTTACCCAATAATATGAAGGTTTTTTTTCAACCTTTCTTGCCTTTGACAACACTAGCCAACCTCAAAATATCATAAACTTTACTATTTTCTAGGATCCTTTCGCATTTCGTTTTTCGTACAGGGTGTCCATAAAGTCTTTTTACCATTTCAAGGAATAAATTCTTGATATGATGAAAAGACTTTATGGACACCCTGTTTATAAGAATGATTTGCGAGGACAACTGAAGCTTAGTTCAAAAAGTATAATTTACTAATATGTTGACTATCGAAGATTTTTTATACAAGAGAAAATTAATAAACTCGTAGTTTTTTGCACAAAACTGAAAGAAATTCTATTTTTATTAAAAACTCTCCCACTAAATGTCATGTTTTTATAATAGGACAGAATTTGAGCATTCTTCAAATTAAGAAACAGTTTAGATCTAGCGATTTTTTTACTGAACGTTATTTTGGCGTCTCTACTCCAGATAAGAAATTATAAATTCGAATTCCATTGGTAAACTGTTTGCAATGTAATGATGTGTCCGAAAAGGAATCAGAGCAAACCAAACTTTGATTAATCACTTATAATACAATGTGAATTAGCACTACAGTGTCAACAAATAGTCCGGCGTTACTGAACTAATAATATTAATAAACTGTTATCTACATTGACACTGTTTACATTATCACACATTTTAACTTGCTTATGTTTATGAATAGTGCATGCCGCTTTAATGCAGATTCTACTGCTGCCAACTGCAGGACTTCGTCTTTTACATGGTCAATGATAGTGTTCTTTATTTTCATTTCGAAATCACAAAAAGCCCAAAACTATGAAACACAGACGTGGTTTAAAGCTGAAATCTATTTAATGGATAATTTATTATACTTTATTTTGCAGTAAAGGGTAAGCTATCGCTAGGAACTGTGCATTTAAGGCTCACTAACCACCTGAATATTCGGCGATTTCATTCATTCCTCTTTTTTTCTGCTCGTTCATTATTACTCTGCCAGACCATGTAACAAAAATATCAACATTTTTGGGCGTCTTAACTCAAACGCCGTTAGTCTTTTTCAGCTATTCCATTCCTTTAAGCTATATTAACATCATATTGAATAGGCAAGCCACTCTTTTCTCAAACTATTTTTTGCTCTCATCACATTCTCCTACACTTTTCATCTCTTTAAATGCACCCTATTCTTTTCATGTTTTAGCTTGTGGTCTTTAATTTTCACACGCAGTGATATATAACCTTAAAGAGTCTTGAACGTTCACTTTTACATTGCATGAAAACAATAATTCTTTGGGTATTCACATTTCCGATATATTTTGTTTGTTTACGCTTAATGACAACAGCTTCTTATTCCCTCCTATTACATTCTATTCATTGACCTCTGCTATTTTCCCACTGAAAAAAGGAGTTGGCAGACCAAGAGAGACCTGGCGTAAGACAATCCAGCGAGACATGAGAGCGCATGGTCTCAGTATGGAAGAGGTAAAAGCTATGTCACTCGGAAGAGCAGAATGACGAGATTCATTGCTGCCCTACGGACCACCTGAGGTCCGTAGAGGACCAAGTAAGTAAGAATTTTCCCACAGAATCATCTAGCATCATATTTTCATCGGTATAAGTCTGTAGTTGCTTCATTCTATATAAATCTGTAGTACGATCTACCATCCAATCATGAGATTAAAAACTGTCGTCTGGAATGCTAGTGTACAATTATCCTATAACGATATCCATGCAAATATTAAACGACTAAGACGTTATAACCTTATAACTCAAAAATCAGCTGGATGGGTTGGGAACAAAGATATTCGTTGCCATGACTTTTGCAAATATTTCCATGTTTTGTAATGAATGCAGTTTGTAAAACATAATCTAGTAATTTCAAATCGGTTTTGAACAAACAGTTAATATTCCACACTTAATCTATTACTTTGAAATAAGTCTCATTACACTATGGGTGTGAATTAAAATTTTAATCATCTTCACACTCACACTTATGTTGAAGATCTACAAAAATTATTAAACATTATTTTGAGGAGATTGTAACATCTTCTGAACCAAAATTAAATTCAACTGCTTACTTCGACTGACTTCTTAGACTCCCTTGTCAAAATTTAATTGATATTTAATGTAATAGGTTGAACTTATCATTCCCTGCTTACACATTCATGTTATTACTTCTCATGTAAAGAAATATTCTCGCTGGAAGAGTTAGGTTTTTATTCATGTCAAGGCATGGATTCATACAGTTACGAACGAGAGAATTTACTGCTTAACGATTAAGCAAACTGCTAAGTAGCAGATGCTCATACATGTACAACGCCACTAAAAACTACTGACAATGTTCAGGATAGCCGTCAACCTTTCAATCCCTCATCTGAAGTTTTAGAAATCCCTTTCACTCTCCCGAACAATAACACATATAGCTTCGTTTGGATGTACAATTGCATTTTCAAAAAATTGCATCTCAACTAAAATGAAGTTTTTAACAGATCATTCTATTCAGTCCATCTCCTGATGGCCTCAATTAGCATCTGATGGTCACTTCATTTCTATACTGTATAACTCAGTCACTTTGAGTCACCTTTCTCTATCCCTCCAAAGCTTTCTAGATAATTGGGTAGTTTTAAAATTCTCCTGCAGATCTGTAAATCAAGTGTAATTAACTTGCGTATCATTTTAAGCCTGCTTTCCTTTACAGCTGCAAAATTTACCTACTTCAACTTACTACGTGAAACAGGATTTGAGCGTGGATTTCATCAGTCCGGGAGCCAATTAGTTTGCTCAGTTGTTCATATTTTTCTTCTTTGTCTTTACAGTCGCTACCTTCAAACTAAAGTGAAAATAAAACGTCATGAATGCCATGTAAATTGGCGCGCCCAAAGGTCTCAGCTGCGATTCAAAGATGCAGCATTCGTCCATTGTATTCACGCATCGACCATTCTTGCTTCGATACATAGATCGGGTAGACTCCTCAGAGAGTAATTTTACGGTTGTGTTGCTTTTGCTGCCAAACAAGCATTTCACATCCTAGTTTGTAGCTCATACTATTCTAAACCGACGTTTGAAGACTCTGTTCATCAAGAATATAGTTATTCAGCGGTACAACGCGGGTTAAAATGAGTTGAACTACTAGATTACTCACTAATTTACATTTGTTCGATCGCTTGATATTTCGTCAGATATAGGTTGTCGACATTAATATTATTTAGAACTATTAAAAACATTCTAGATTGATTATGGATAATGAGATATTTTTGCATATCTCTCATTCAGTCATAAATTTGACACTTCAAACTTTGTTTAAAATTAGTGGATCAGATTTCATTGTATTGTGTAAAATGAAAAATAAATTGTGTGAAATATTGTTTGACTTATTATTAATCTAGGGCTTACCAATTATTATGCTTAACTGTTGTTGGTTCTCTCCAGAGAAGGGATATTCGCTCGAATATGTGTGCTTTATTATTATATTATATAAGTTTTATTATTCATGTATGCGTTGAAGAAACCATGAATTGGAAACTAATGTTTCAGAATGAAAGAATCATTCATTATTATTGTAGGTATCACTTTCATAGAACATAATTTCCCAAATAAACAAAATCATAATTTTAATGTACGTTTTCACTTTTTACCGTTGAATGAATGTATCGAACTTTAAAGTCATTCAAATTCGAAAAGTCATGCACTTACATACAGTCCACTGACTTCTTCGCAAATAAACTCGATCTGTAAAGTTAATAATGGTTTCTCAGGAAATTTTGAGACCCATTCTCGGATAGCTTTTGACCTTTCATTGTAACCAATCACAGTTACGTTCCATTGTTTGGTTTGAATAATGAAAACTGAAAAAACGACTCCCTCTTCCTAGACAACCGAGGTTGAAGAGTTAATAGGCTTTTTCGATCGCAATGGTTTTTATTGGAGAACATTTGGGTATAATATGGCAAGGTTAAATATCTATGAAACATTTGGGGTATTATAAGGAAATAGAAACGAGTCATTTGCTCCATTATTGGGCTGCTACCCAACTCCCATGCCGTCCAAGATAAACGTATCAATCACCTCAATCACACAAACTTTTTTTGTCACATGAACGCACTCTACTCGCGCACAGACATTTCAGTCATGCACATGTATCGCAATCATACGCTGGTTTTGAATGATTTTGTCCTATTGCTCTTTCTGTTCTGACAACAGTATCACTGAATTTTGTTGATGTGTCTGTGAAACCTTACTTTAGTATGGACCAGATGCCGTCATTGAGAGGATTCAGGTCAGGTCCGACGAAGCAGCCCATTCCTTTTTTGAAATGAAAAGGGGAACATTAGATGCTAGCTCTTTCTGTGTTTTTCTAGCTTCATGGGAGAGTGCTAAATTTTAATAATAATAATAATAATAATAGACCACTAATATCCATGGTACCATAAGTCACTAATTACCCTGGATAAATAAATGATATAAATGAAATAAATAAAGAAAAATATTTGTTATTAAATACAGTAATAATATTTAATTCAATTTTTAAATATGTACAAAAAATTCACTACGTGCAAAACAAGTTACTTTAAGGTATGAAAGCACAGAAAATGAGTTTCAGAGGTCTGCCTTATTATTCGCATTACAAGCTACGGATACCACATTGACCCTGTGGCATTATATGACAGCCCTCAATATATACTTTATTTCTCTAAATAAAGGTTGATCACAAGTTTCTGGTGTTTTTTATTCCAACTTGTACAGCCATATTCAAAATTTCAACACAGATCTCAAAATGAACACCTTGAGATACAACGAGTTAATATTTCTATCAACTACTTGATCATCATTATTTACATCTTTCTCATGAGTTTTGAACATAACATTAGCCTCATTATCTCTTCATAGTTAGATTATGCTTGTCTCCATAAGGCACCTATACATCATTTTCACAAAACCCGAACATGTGTTTTAGAGGAATGACAGCAGGAAATTTACCATCAACTGAACTCAAATAATTAATACGCTCTGTGAAATCACCGCTTAATTTTTCAGCTTTCTTAGTATCCATACTCCAAAAAAATTCATAATTTTTCAAATTTTCTTGATGTGTTACTGATCCTATTAAAGTTGTTTCAATACCTTGATAAGTATATCAATCAATTACTTCATCTTTAATTCTATAAGAAACTCTGTCAAATCTATGCAACAATCCACTTATGATCATTGCTATTTTTTCCTCTTTAAAATTATAATCACCTCCATCTTCTTCATTTAAAGTTCCTTCGATGTAGATAGAACTTCTAGAAGGTCGTAGAAACTGATATTAATTCTGAATAATGATCTTGATATTATTTTCACGACACAAAACAGATCGATTTGTGATTCCTAGTCACGAGTTTCAATTTTTTGAATTGATTCATCAATTTTAATAGTTTCATTCCATCGTAAGCTCTCCATTTTTTACAGAATAATTTCTCAAGATTTTTTAATTTCTTGATCTCCTACAACAATGAGAACAATATTTCACTGAGTAAAAACATTGCTATGTTGCAATAGAAGAAAGATGAAGGCGAAGTCAGGTCAGTCATGTAACTTAAACCATGCTGAACGTATGTTGCTAAAGTTACCAATAAGAATTTAGAGAAGATACCAATAAACTTTGATTTATAAATATTGGGCGAAGTGAGTGCGCTGAAGCACTTCTAGATGTTTGCATGAATCTAAATGAGAATATACTGAAATATTTGTTTGTACTATGTGAAGGAAAGATAAACTCATTTCTGAATCAAGTTGATAAACATAGATTAACCGCATCGATTGATAATTATATTATAATCATCAGTAAATTGAATAGATTTCCTTTCCAGCATGAATTAATGCTTGTTGGTACAACAAACAACAACAAACATTTACTAGCCCCGAAACAACAAACAATAGCATAGCCTAGTAAATTAATTCTTGCTTTAATTCGTTTAAATTACGATTGGCAATTCTGAACGGTCCAACAGATATTCATGTGAGAATCAAATCATAATTAGCTTCGGCTTTTCAGATCCGGTTAACATTTATTTGGCTGTGAGACTTTAAAACATGCCAATGCAGGGCATAAAAAGTAGTAAATCTAATGACAGACATTCTTCATCCAATTTGTCATCTTTATTCATCTCGGAAATCATTATTTGAGTTTCTGAAATCATTCTGATTTTTTAGTACAATTTCTGAATTAAACTTTCAAGCACGAAAATACTGAACACAGTTATTAGTACAGTTATTAGTACTAATAGTAGTACAGTTATTAGTAGTACTGAAACACAGTTTAGCTGAAACATTAGTTACAACCAACACATGAACAACTAATGATTTTTATCTTTTGAGGCTCTAGTCGACTACAGAAAAAATAAATGAAACTTTCTCTCCCTTGCTGTTTTTCTCGGAGCTTGTTTGTACAGACATGACTCATACTGTGGCTTGTTTCTTTTTTCACTTCCTTCTCTCGTGAAATGCTTGACTTTACGTTAATACACATCTATATACTGTGATAATTTTGTAAATATATAAATTATTGCGAATTACGCATTTGCAAACATATAAGAAATTTGTTTCCTTCCGTATTTATCTTTAATAGAGGTACTGGAATCAACTAAACCAATTCTCTTGACATCTTTATAAAATAGTATTTCTAAATGTTCCTTGAGCACCCGTTCCATCGTTTAATAGCTTACATAAAATTCAATCGTCTATCTATTTATTTTATAGAATTTCACCCCACTTTTATTTGACTTCACAAGGAGTTATGGAGTTTTAACCTCCGAGTAACAGCTTCTTCCAGTTTTAGTGAACTACTTTGCGATACAACTCCTTGTTGACTTCAGCTGAACTGCAAAGGATGTAAAAGTCTTCTTGTGGTTTGTGTACTCACGTGCAGGTACATTAAAGCAGTTAGATGCAAGGAATACATCTTAAAAATTTCCTTTGTTTAAGAACTGCTCAGAGCTGATGATCAGATGACGACACATTTGTTGAGATGGAAATTAGGTTAGAAGTAATGAATGACCACTCTAAATTTAATTATATAGCTATTATGTTGCTGCATTTCGCCGCCCTATTCTACATAGAATGTTCTTAGCTGTGCATTAGCAAAGGTCTATTCCGTTAGGCCATCATTGATTTCCAAGCTGTGAGTTACGACCCCCTTATGAGCCGTTAAGGATTTCATAGCGAATCGTAAAAGAGGCATCAAGACACTTAGTTCTATTAAAAGGAAGGAAGTGAAGCAGTTAGGAAATATGACATGAACGGCCTGCGTTTGACCACATTTTGTATTATCACTCGTGTTTTATGACCGATGTACAATACTTTTGCAAAAAAATTGTGAAAAATATTTCCGTACATCATTACCCAGACACCAACTATGCCTGACCATTCACTAATTCGTTATTTCCAAGGAGTCCCAATGAAACCATGGGTGAAATTCGTATATTATGTTACTACTCGCTGCTGGTTTGTCAACTGGTACTACTTTAATTTCCGAAGATCTGCACGCTGCTTACAACATCTGTAGTTTTTCTTTAAATAACAGTCTAAACACACCAAATCTTGCTGACGATTCACAGCACTTGATACTAAAATTTACACCAATTATTATCTTTTAATCCCCAACGGCAAATACATCCACAGGTATAGATAACACGTACGGTTTAGTATGTTAACGTGCGCATCATAACATTGATATAATTCAGTATTTCGAGCATATTAAAGATTCGATGAAAAATGAATTTGTCCAGACACTAACAATTACTCAATGATATTCACAAACGGACATCTGTTATACTATTAGTCAAGTCTGTGCAAGTTATCTAGTAGAACAGAATAGAACAGAATAGAATACAGCAGTAGAAACCAGTCATTTGGCCCATTCTTGAGTTGATACCCAAGTCCGATACCGTCTAAAGTAAGGGCATCAATAATGCACGTACAACTTAGTCCTGTGAATCAATTCACTCACGTACACGCACTTCACTTACGCACAGGAATTTCAGTCGCACGCATGTATCTCAATCATACACTAGCCCTGGGAGTTAGGGACGTAGAATCAGTACATTATGATACTGGGGGGCTCATAATCCAATATTTGTCGATACAATTTTTAAATGTATTTACAGTGCCAGCAGCAACGATGTTTTCGGGCAGCTGGTTCCAAGTTGCAGCAGGTTCACCGGGGAAGAAGTTCATAGCTTGGGATGCCTTGAAGTTTGTCAATATTAATTCTGAGCTGTTAGTTCTGGTTCGCATGTTACCGTCTCTTTCGAAAAGCCCTTGCAGGGTAACACCGTAGTAGCCAAACTAATGCAAAGAAAAAGTGCTGAAATTATATTCTGAAAAATCAAAAGCTTTTAAGGTTTTTTTACTATTTAAGTAAAGAATACAACCGAACAGTCTTTCCCTTTCTTCATGCTAACCGAAGTTTAGAACCTATTTTTTATGTACTGGTTCATATTCACCCTACCTGTAGCTTCAATCGACAGTGAAGCTAATATATTATGTTGGTATATCATTTCATCTAAGGATATGGACATGTTTTTATCCTTCTATTTGTACACATCTTGAAACATAGATTGTTTTCAGAATTGATTCTAAAAAATGACACACAAGTTCAGTATCATAGATACATACATTACGGAAGAAACGTTGGATTTCCCTTGACTCTTTTTTGCCAAGTATTCAGGAGTTATGCACTACCAATTCCGATAGTGAATACAAGTGAGCTGGTGATAAAATCATACCTGGTTTACTTTACACCTAAAATTAGTGGTCAATATAAATCGTAGTCCTGTGCCATGTGTGTTAGCGATAAGTTATATCTACGCTATTCAACAAAGGGCACAAGAAAACAAATAACAATTATATAGGAAAAAAATTGCGTATGATGACGTGGACGCGCACGTTAATTCATTCTTGATAAGGTACCCACTTCCCATGTCGTCAAAAGTAAAGACACCAACCACGCTAACTCACCTAACTGACACACAGACATCTCCGTCGAGTGCAAACACCTCAATCACGCTAAGGCACTTCAGTCACGCACACGCACCACAATCATTCACAGGCCTCAAGTACCAAGGACGTATAATCAATACTTTATTGACATGAGGGGTTCCGTATGTAAAATTCGTCGTAGCAAATTTTGAATGTTTGCTCAGTGCCAACGGAAACGATATTTTCAGTTAACTGATAGCAGGTCCGGGTAATTTTACGAGGAAAGAAGTTTAAAGCGTGGAATATTATGAAGTTTGAACGAATATTTTATGGCAGTACTTTCTGGTTTGCATGTTATAGTCTTTGTCAATGAGCCCCTTTGCAGTAACATCACTGTATACATATATATATATATATATATATATATATATATATATATATATATATATATATATATATATATATATATGTCTCGATGAGTTGTCCTTCCTTCGTGTCTTCTTTGTTCTAGGGAGATGAGCTCAAGCTCCTGAAGACGTCTTTCGTAGTGGAGATTTAGGAGTTCAGGTATCATTTTCGTTGCTTCGCACTGAGTTTCCACCATTTCGATTTGTTAATGTCTCCTCATTGTGTAAGAGCCAATACTAGCGGGCCTAATAACAATTTATAGGTTGGTTAGATGATGTGGTTTGATTTCTATTGACAATTATTTGTTATTAAACCATAGATCCTGCTCGCATTTCTGATGCTTTTTCCCCCTTATTCATGTTTCAGATTTTCAGTTACAATCACCTGTTCGTTGTTTTAGATATGGTTCAATAAATCTGTCATTAATCATGTGTTAGAAATGTCGGTTACAAGCATCAAAGTGCATTACTGAACATCTATCAATGAAAGGCAAAAACCTGAAATATGCTAAGTGACATAATTTAAAACTTGTCAAAAACGATGAGAGTCTCACCTCACATGAAAATCAGGATGTTGTCAGATAGAAGCAGACTAAGAGTATTTTATATTCAAGAGTAGAAATACTCGAAAAATAATAATCCAATGACACCTTAGTGCATATTTTGTCAGCACGTCATGTTCCAATAAGAAAACGCATTTCAGTAGAAAATGCATGATATGTTAAAGTTTAGTTTGTTGTACAGTTAATCAAACGAGACAATTCTTTTGCAGGTATGTATGAGTGTGTAATGTTTGATACAACAATGTCAGCAGTAAAATGATCTGTTACTCAATTAGTTCTACATTAATAATGGTTTTCTTTGAGGAAAAAGCGTATGAGTTCGTACAAAAGTATTAAGTTGGTAATGTTTAAACGACAAATCAGTGATAAATTTCATTATTTAAAAAGTGCAGAGAAAGACTCAATATTGCAAAAGAGTCAATGAGCGGTTTGAGATGAATATATTTTGAACAATGAAAGTAGTCAGTAAAATATACTAGCTGTAAGTACTATTTAAAGTGCGATAATTTGTGAGCAGAAATGAGTCAACCTCACGCAGTCAGCTCAAAAATTATATTCCTGCTATTTTTAGCTGTGAATTTGAGTTCCTAATTAGTTAAATGAGTTTGATTCGAGCCGTTACTACAAAAATTTGAAAAAAATTTAAACGCAAACAACGCTTTCTAACGACTGCTCACGTCTGCACATTGCAAAAAGCTGCTCATCGCCTACCTTTGCGTGACACTGATGATGATGATGACACGCGAGACCCGAGTCACGAAGTAAAGCGAGACGATTAGCATACTATTTCTAAAAATTGTTATCATCTTACTTCTGCATCGGCGTGTTGGTTACTTCATTATTGGCGATACTCAACTATCAGATGGCTCTTGGCGCACCATCGATATACGACTCAGTTCACACATACGTGTGACCTATTATAATTATGACCTGCACTGCACATAAATAGGACTCGTGGTACCCATAATTATGTCTTGTGGAACCTAGTGATTACGTATACGACTTGCCGTACACAAGTATTCTGTCTCACGAGATAAAATTATTACGTGAGTTTCTGTTCATAATACGTACATGACACGTGATACGTAATGGGTGATGATAGTTGGATAATGAATTGATGCTTGTGATGTCAGCTATGGGTGTTGATGTGCTTAGCTTGGCGTTATAGTCTAGTCATCTGGACGAGGGGGGTTTATTACTGTCTGCATTTTTTACATTAATGGGAGCACTAAAGTGGTTGTATTTTAGTTTGATTATTACTGGAGTTCTGTTTGTTGGCGCTGTTATTGTGGGCTGAACTACTGTCCTCCATATGCCACTCTCCTATATTCACTGCAGACGTGAATCAGTTTTCCTAGCACATTGGAAGTAATTTGAGGGATGACGTCCCCAACTGAGCGTCGGTATTTGTGTACAAGCAGGTTAAGGTTACCACTGTCCTTATCGATGAAATATGTGTACTGGTTTTTGATTGTTCAGCTCTCTCTTTCTATCGTTTCTGGTAAAGATACATAGGTATGTATTGTATTGTGTGTTCTGTCAAGCAGTGTGTGTCAGCAATAATGTGAGGTAATTTAACTTTTAGGAATTTTGTTAAATAATCCATGAAACTTCCCACATGGGCATGTGTGGGATTGAATGATGTTTTTATGCTGCAATTAATTTGTTTTTTTATCGTTCGTATTTTTATGACCATTTTTGTACACATAATCATGATACGGGTTTACTATTATTGTCATAGGGCTTAATTCATGAGAAGCTGGCTACTTTTCTCTCATTTTGTCCATCCTTGCATGTTTATTTGGATGTCGATGATTGGGGCATTGCGCAGTCTGTGCTCGTATCGTTAAAGATTTAAGCAATTTTTATTTTTTTGTATGTTATAGTTGTTATTAATTGAGTTTGTAGATAATCGATTGGAGTGTTGAAGGTGCTGATTGCTATCATTTTCTTTAAATGCATCCTTAGTTCGGACAGCTTCAATGTGTTTGAGGTATTCACGTGCCTATGCTTAGTTACTATTTTTTGAACACGTGTTGTGCTCATTTATACGAATTTATCAGGCAACTGTTCAAGATTGGTGTTTTGCTTTGGGAATTTTTCAAAAGGTGAGTGATACGGCATGGGGAGTCGCAGCATTTATTTCATAGAAATTTGGCCAATCAAGGGTGAGCTTTCAATAGCATCTCGCAAACTGTATCGATACACAACCCTTTTTCGACCACTGCCTGAGCGTCTGATCGCGACGGTGATACGGGAAGCCCCGACCAGAATTGCATCCTCACTCACTTTGATTCCCACTCGAAGAAGAACAGACACTTCCACTCGTTTATCTCGCTGGGAAGCCTTTTAACCGTATAAGAGCATAAGTCCGACTGGATTAGCTTTAGACTCTTGCCCGACCGTTATTTATCCCTGGAACGACGAAGTGGGCCTAAGAGGCACACTGTCAAATTTAACAAGCCCGTAAGTTGTTATTAAATATTTTTTAGAGACTGAAACTCATGACTTTATTAGCGTTTTATTCATAATCATAACACAAAAATGTTAATTAAATGGGTTACAATTTTATTACAGTTAAGAAAAATACAGCGTCTTTAACGATGTGGGCCTCCGAAGCCCAAGCTTTCTCTAGAATGAAACAAGTGTTTGTTGTATTACGTTGCGTTTGCTGCGAGTGTCAGAACATGTTGTAACTTGTATGAAATAGTGCTTATATATAAGTTTGGGAGAAGTAGTCACTTTATTTTGTTTCACTCATCGCTGGGAGGGCGTGCGTCTGAGAACATGGCTCGTGTAGGTTTATCGAATAAAGAAATAAGGGTGTACGAACAATATGAACAATATTGTTCATATTGTTCAAATTGTAATATGAACAAGGCAGCAGCAATGATGAAGAAGAAAACGATTATATCCCATTTGAAGACGACGGTGCAGCTGACGAACTTTTATTAAACCAAAATATCGGCAATCTTCTGAGGATGAAGATAATGAAAGAACTAAGGAAACCCCTGTTATGAATGACAGTAATACATCAAGTTTCAAATAAAAAAACAATGTAGAAACCTGGACAGATGTTCCACAGACAACATCACTAGGACGCCTATGTGATCATAACATTGTGCGTGAGAGGAGCGGTCCTACAAACTATGTCAAGAGCAATGTAGGTAACTTAGCTGATGCTTCTTTCTTTTCTTCCAATATTCGTTGCTAAAAGAAATTTGCACCTACACAAATAAAGAAGAGAACCAAAAATTAAAAAAAACGATGGAAAACTTTGGATAAAGAAGTACTAAAGAAGTTTATTGATATCCTCCTTCTTATTGAAGTTTACATATCAAAATATGAGCCTGTTTCCCAACTATGGAATAAATTAGATGACCGCCCAATTTTCAATGAAATTCCAGCGAGGGATCGGTTTCAGGAAATTTTACGTCCTCTGCGTTTTGATGATGCTGTAGAGAGAAGAAAAAATAGATCTTAAAATAAGTTTCAACCCATGGGAAACTTATTCGACAAGTGCAATAGTACCTTGTAAAATATTTTTGCTCCTGGCTTTGATTTGACTGTAAACGAACAGCTCGTTTCTTTCCGTGGACGGTGCCTCTTTCGCCAGTACTCACCTTCAAAGCCCGGGAAATACGGAACAAAGTTTTGGGTTATCTGCGATAGCGAAACAAGCTACGCATTGAAGTTAGATGTTTACAAGTATAAAGAAGTCAATGAGCCTAGAGTTTTCAATCTAGGCACTAATGTCGTGTTACAACTGTCTGACTTATACATGACAAGCGGCCACAATATTACGAGTGATGATTTCTTTACCAGCTTGCAGTTAGGAAGAGAGTTTTTGCAGCAGAAACTTACATTAGTTTGAACCAACCGAAAAAACCGAACTGAATTACCTGTCGCTTTCACAAATTCAAAAAGAAGAAAACCATGCACTATCATGTATGTTTTTAGAAAAATGCAACAATTATTTCTTACTGCCCTAAAAAAGGAAAAGTAGTGATATTACTAAGTCCCATGCGCAATAACAAATTGACAACAGAAAACAGGCCATAAATAATGGGATATTACAATTCCACAAAAGGAGGAGTTGATAAGCATGATCAACTGGTACGATGCTACGGCACCAAACGAATGACTCATAGATGGCCGGTGGTGATATTTTTCAATATGATTGACATAAATGTACTGAATGCAATCATTATCTGGCTGGAACTTCAAGGGCCCAATAGTATAAAAAAGTTTAACCGACAAGAATTACACGTAAAATTAGCCAAGTTACTTGCTGGTGTTTCAGTTGAGGAGCCACAGTTATCTACATCTGTATCCTAGAGCTCATCTTCACCCGTTACGAAGAAAAGAAAACTGTGTCATGTGCGTCCTCCCAACAAACATAGGAAATCTATGATGTACTGCCATAAATGTCAACAAAATATTTGCAGCGAACATAGTGTAATGTTTGGTTAAAACTGTATCAAACACTGAAATAGATTTTTTATTTTTTCATATATATTGTTTTGCCTTTTGTTTTAACATTTAGTTTTGCGTTCTACTAATGATTATACTGAATGAATTTATTTGTAAAATGCTCAGTTGAATGATTTAAATGAAGTTTTGTTGCTTGCACCTTCGACATTTTTGATGTTCGTTCAAAGTATGCTTTAAATATTATTTTGTGTTTCTTCAACAAATAAATGGATATATGTTATTAATTCAAATATATGCTTTATAGTTGTCTAATATTGTATTATTGAACTGCACTCAATAATAACATCAATTGAACAAATATATATGACTTTACTGTTTCTTAGTTTGAAAGGAAAATACTTGAAAAGTGACTGGGCCTCATGGGCCCACCTCGTCTCTGATGCTGATGCGTACTTATGCGTTAAGACAAGATAAGAGTTGCCAAACAATCAAGATTTTTAATTGAAAGTGTGTTCAATTTTTTTGGTATCCCTGGTACGATTTGATAACAGTGATATTGTCTCCCATTTGATATTGAACGAGTGTGCCATTTACGAATTATTATGTACGCCCCATTTGATAAATTTTGTTTTAACGGAAGTTCCATATTTTCACGGAAAAAGTGTTCAATCAGATGTTGAAACTTAAAAACACGTTCGAAAAGGTGTGTGTTTTTGAATGTTTTTTCTTCATATGTGAATTTATGCAAAACTGTACTTTGTGCTCTTGTTTTGGCAAATAAACACTACCCTCATATGGGATATGAATATGTATGCCCATACGTATGATTATTCATATACGCACACCTTTACGCTGTTCTGCCTTCTTTGAACTGTCACAGTTACGGACGCACAGTAGATACATCATGATACTATCACTTCATGTTGCACTCAACTGCTGATAATTTTCAATCGGTGTCACACCACTCAAATGGAGAGAACAAATGCTCTCATATTATTCTCGTAATGAAAAATGAGTTATCTATTTTAAACTATAATTAACTTTTAAAAATCAAAACACATGCAAAATAAGTGACTTATAATACTTTTTTTTCATCTATCAAACGTTAACGTAAAAAAATTTGTAATGCTATTATTAGGTCAAACAAGTGACATCTTGAAAAAATAATTGTACTGGAAAGTCTGTTACAGAAAATTCTTACCTTCATCAGTTGCAGTCATGTCCAACAAAGCTGTTGGTGATATGAATTACATAAACTAAATTATCCATCAATACTTATCTATTTCAATCGAAATCCTAATTTAATACACAATTCGAACGTAAAGTGAAATTCATCCAGTTTCCCATGTGATTTGATGAGATTCTTAAAAAGTGTGAGACCACATTTACGACGAAAGCGGTGCGTATTTTCCTTGAAGGCGATCAAAGAATATCGTGTACTAGTTGCACAATGCTAATTTATGTCACTGATAGTAGCATTTTTGTGCATTTGTATATTTTATAACTCGTTTATTTGGGTAAAGCACATGTCCCAAAAAATTAGAGCAACGGACCTAGAACCCTGCTAACAATTTATTCCTGATGATTATCTAACCAGCGGATAACAGGGATAATATTTCAGTTAGGCGTCTAGCTTGCAATTTCTTCAGGGATACATATTTCGATATGTATTGGTGAATTTTACATTTTAATATACAAATCTACTGTTATATGGTTTTAATTTCCGGTGCCATTTGACATCTTCGAGAAGTAACTAACAAACATTCAACATTCTTTTGTAACAATTCTTTTGAGTCTCTCGTATTTTTACGAATTTTTTGCCTTCACAAGCACTATATGCCCATATTGTCTTCCACTAATATTACCCTAATCAATATTATTTTCCTAAACGATAATTAAAACCAGTTATTTCTCTTCTGAGGCAATTTTCCTTTAACTAATGTGAATGCTTTTTATCGTATGTTTTATCATGTAAACCACACCGATGCTTCTCGTCTCAGTAAAGTTAGTGAAACTTCCAAGCTGAAAAAAATATAAACCGAAAGAAAGTTTGGTAGTTTTTAAATATAAAAAGATGCAAAAGGGGCATTATTTTCCAATGTTAGCTTCATTATTAAAAAACTGGTACAATGCCTTATGAATGCATTTACCAAAGTAAACAGTTCAAATTTTAGCCTGAAATGAATAATTTCTACGAATAATAATTGAGTCACCAGCTAAAGATATAGAGAGAACATAAATTGATTTAAAAGGAAATCTTTCACGGAATAAAGTCTTCTTGCGAAAGTACTGATTTTGATCACATGAATTTCTTTCAGTTTCTGAACAGTTCTCTGCAGATATACGTCATGCCACTAGAGAGCTAGATAGAATATTCAATTGTTTCGTAGAGCGAAACCTGTTCCGCTGCCTCGGCAAAATTTTTACCTGCCTGTGGAGTGACACATACGGTGCACTCACGACAAATGGAATCTGCCGAATTGCTTGTCAGTGACACTTGCTTTCCAGTTCTCAATTGCTGAAAATCATTTCAACCATGCTAGCAGTTTCCTTCTAAGAATCTTAAAGTTAGATCAGAGTTCAGACACTGCTTTTCTTGAACTATTTTTGTATTTAATATTGAAAGTCCAACAAGTGTTCTGTGTGCATGTGTGGTCAAAATTACAAATACAAACACAAGTATGAGGGCCTACCATAGAGTAATAAATAGTTTAGTCGAATCTAAACAATTAAAATTCTTATACTTGCAGACCGGTGTGCTTTGCTATCAACAAACTTGCAGAATATAAAACAAAGAGAGTACAGTTTTGTTTTGAATAACACCGAATGTTTATCAATGCATAACTTACAATATCCCTTGATCGTATTACATTTATCAGGATGAAGTTAACTGCTATAATGGTTTTGAAACCACTGACTCTAATTAAAGAGTAAGTTACATACATACGTATACTATCGAGGTGTAAGCACTGACGCATAATTTTTCAGTTTTTTGTTGAAGTATCTGACACTTCGAGCTGTAATGATTTATTACATTTCAGTTATCTTCCCTATTTGTCATCTCACAGCTCCAAGATCAGCATAATAACAGGATTAGGGTTGAAAAAAATTTTGCATGTAAGTTCATATACAAATAGCCGAAATTAAATTTCAAACAAAGAGGGTGGGTATTTTATTCCCTATCAGATTTTCTTTCATCATGGATATGAATATTTGAACTCTATTTATTCAAAGCAAATTAATTTAAAACCATCATGCTAACGAGTGGCAGCAGATCTTATACGTGCACTGAAAGGTGTGCGTTGAGGGAATTCATATGAGCATTATGGCAGCACCTAGGTGGCTCAGAGAGCAGAGATATATGTATGCCGTACTATGGATTGGAGGAGTAATCACTTGCAGGAAATGCGACTAAATTTAATTGGGGCCTTAATGGGAGGAAGTAAGCGGGTCCCACTCTCAAACCTTACAACCCACTCTCAAACCTCACAGCCCACTCTCAAACCTTACAGCCCACTCTCAAACCTTACAGCCCACTCTCAAATCTTACTGCCCACTCTCAAACCAAACAGCCCAATCTCAAACCTTACAGCCCAATCTCAAACCTTACAGCCC
>VCRD01000020.1:0-11165 GCA_006783055.1 Trinorchestia longiramus
CAACTATGGCTCGATTGTAGCTCGACTGTAGGTCATTTTTTTTATCAACATTCTACTAATTTTGAGGTTTTTCCCTAGGTTGAATATTTTGAATGGACTCAGTCCTTTCTACCTACATTATCAATAGTAAATAGCTACTTGTTCTTCCAAAAATTAGGTATTTCCTTGAAAATTAATTTTGTGAAGTTACATTGGCTAATATTTTTGAAATAATAATTATTATAATTGATTTGAAAACGTGTAACCGGAATTATGTCCCGCTCTGTATTTCTTTTTGTCAGATCCGTTCTACATAAGGTTAGTGAAAGCTAGGAGGACCAGTATGCTCTGAAGCGTTTTTTTAACTGTTACAGGTGAATTCCCTTTGAAAAATAAGTAAATTTAGTTCTTTAGGTTGCCCAGTATTGACCATATTGAGCATGCTAATCACTACTAATTTTTAGTTTCTGATTGTCATTAAATTTTATTTTAAGTTCAAAGTCATATGTATTGTGAAAGATCTGACCTCAAACCTTCATTATTACACACTTATTTAGTGAGATCCTGAAGTGATCTTGAAATGTTCCTTTTATTTCTTAGCTTGGTTTACAAGTTGGTTATAGTACCATTGGATACTTGGCCACTGACAAGAAAATTCATGAACTGCGTTTGTAACTCGCTTATAAATACAGAGTTATGAAGAGAAATATGGAACAGCTATGAATGTCTCAGGACTTGACGTGTTGTGCATCACATCACTCAGTTGGGAAGTATTAGTTCATCGTTGATGTGCACAGTGTAGGTGGCGGAGGCAACAATAGAACGTGATGTTGTGATGTGTGTGTGTGTGGCAGAATACAGGAGTTCCGGAGCAGAGGGGACCTCAGTGAGCACATCAAGAGCCACCTGGGCGACTTCAAGGCAGAGCTGGGGGTGCTCTGCTTCCTGTACTCCGCACTGCTGACGCGGGTATGAGGCGAGATCTTGGAAAGTGAAAATAAGGTCGGGCGGGTGAGGGTATTGTTACTCAGTCTGTACTGCACAGGTAACTTTTGTGTTGCACACTTGCATTGGTGGGTTGTGATGCCATCTTCCGGTGATACTGCTTATATGAGTTACAGTTTTTAGTTGAAATTTCAACTTGAATGTTCTCGTTTTTCTCTCCTCTGGTGTGCACTACGAGTCATATTTTTCTTACTCAAAAGTATTGATTTAGTTCAAAATTTAATCTAGGATCCTGTTTTGCCGTGTATTTCGTCTCCGAATAATAGAGAGTAAAGATCGCGGACTATGTTCATAGGAAAGTAGAATTTTTCTATCTTTGTCTAGTTATTTAGGTGTTTTAGTGAGTTACTAGTGTGTATGCCCGTTAAAAATAACGGGTTTTATTATCATGCACTTGAAGGAAGAACTTAAAGCAACAGCTTCTCAGACCTAATCAGGAAGTCTACTGATTTAGCTCCAACGGTTAAGAATCTATTTACCTGAAAGTCTAGGGATTTAACTACCAGTATTTAAGGGAGATTCCCATTATAATAACAGGACAAATCACGCACAATAAAATATATAAATTCATTTATTTAAGGAGACACCTGGCGTTTTATTATATAGTGTTGATTTTAGAACAATGAAGCTGTTTTCAATTGAGACCTGCCTTATTAGTTCAGAACACAGTCTTAATTGCATTACGAATTGTAAAACCCAGAATTGAACACTGAATTATTGAAAAGTAGGCGTCTATTGACATGAATAGTGAACTTGTTGATCTTCAGGGACATGTCAGAATGAATGGCCAGTTAGTTGGTCCTCCAAATACAGTACTTAACTCTATCTCAATATCTCTGTCCTAATTTTTTCTTTTAATAAAGTAAACGTGCTTTGGTTGTTTAGTAAACCCTCGTATTGGTTGTCCAGTATTCCCGTCTTTTGTTCCATAGTAACCTGAGCCACGGNGATGCTACATGTGTTCCTCGGGTACGCTGAATACGGTCAAATGTTGGAATCCCGAGAAACTCGTCTATGTGAGAAGACTCACCATCGTTGTTGTTTGATCGAGGAAGCATTTTTTAGCATTAGAGCTTCGAGATGTATTTACAGTTGAGAGGGTGCTATTAGTTGTGTCAAATTGCTCTCGTTAGATCTTGTGTAGAGTCCATCGTCCCCGGTATCGAGTTATATCCGCTGTCGTAAAAGAGGATATTTGTATCGAAGTGTTATTTGTGTGGCCCATTGAGGTGTTGAAGCCAGGAAGAGAGATTGAAGGCCCTAATTGCAGTTCGCTCTCAATTTAAAGTTAAATTAAGATAGAGAAAAAAGACCCGCCGACGACGGGTACGTGTGTTAAGTGGATTGACGGACGTGAGTGCAATGAACTCAATCGGTCGTGCACACGTACATCAAGGGAGGATTTTTAATTGTGTAGGAGTTGAATCTTTGATTCTATCAAAATGAACTACATTGTATGTATAATAAAAGTTCTACGTGCACTCTTTGGTAAAGCGAGGGTAGCTCTGACGTAGAATATACCCTGTATTCTTAATATGATATAGGAGCAACTCGATCCGCACAATTTATGCTGAATTACTGGAACTGAGTCCCACGAAGCAAAATTGAAAAAAATAATCAGTTGACATAATAAACAAAACAAAAAATTATGTAAATGAATATATGTTACAGGTGCTGATTATGCACCTTCGTCTCGAAAACTTTCTAAATTGATTACACTATATGACTAAATTCAGTCCTATCAGGGTTCATAAATATTATGCTAAGATATTTCTACATTTTTTACTGCCTTGTAAAAAAAGTCGATTTAAATCTGTTTCTCTAGTACCAAGAACATCTATTGATTATAAAAACTGCAGAGGCACTACGCTATAAAAACCTTGGACAAACTCTCTCTCTTTCATGTGAGCTCAATACCCAAATTTAGTTAAGATTAGGATTATTTCTACATATTAAACCAAGCAGGCTTGAATAATAGCAATTCACTGGTCTGTTACTAAGACTTTGTCTTAACGTCTCTTGTATTGTTATTTCTCTTATTATTTTAACAAATAATCTTAATTTTCCGAAGTAGCGGAATTGATTGATCACAAGTAGTGTTTACATTCGATGCATTCTGTTTTTTATGGATATCCTGTAACTTTTTTCAGTCAGAGTGCTGATCGCTAGAGCTACAATCAACCTTCTTGCAGGCGTGAAACTGCATGAACTTATCTCTGAAAGTCTAGTTAACAAGAATCAAGAAGAAGATTTTATCTTTTTCTGGGTAGAGGCCGATAGTTTAGGAGTACACATCACGTAGCGTACGATTGATTGCATTGGTGAGTCAAATGTATGTAATTTTTCTGTTTAAGTTATTGAACTTGATGGTATTGAACTATTTAGTACCTTTTCTCCAGTTTTGTGTAGTCTTCATTAGGACGCAAAGTTATGACGATTTGTTGTCGCAGCTGCTTTTGGTTTTAAACCGTTAAATGTTATTGTTATCATCCATTGATTGACCTGTTTTGGTCTCTCAGGACTAAGACATATATAAGTGTCTATGTGGAAATATAAAGCAGGAATTTAAATATATATTGGTTTTGGAGTGTTCTCTGTAAAACAGCTGTCACTCAACTTGACTAGAAATGTTTCATACATGATGTTTCTAATGCCTAAGAAAATGATTTGGTAGTAATGTATTATAGTATTTCCATTGATATTCAGAAGCTAGATTGACCATAATAATAATATTGAAGTTTTTAATTATCTGCTATTTGCATTTTGTTATTTCTACAATTTTTTGACCAATGTTAAGATATTTTTATTTGCATAACATTTCATGAAAACATTTGTGGGACAGTTTTACTAATAGTATTTAGTTCAATATAACTCTACATGGTCTCTCAATGTTTATTTTATTACAATCTATTGTTTATTTTTTAATTTTTAGTATTTTTCAGCAAACAATTTCTCTGAAACTCCATCTTTATCATTAATGTGCATTAAATAAAAAGATATATATTGTAAATTTTCAATTATGAAAATTTTTTGTTGGTATGAGTGGAGAGGATATTTAGTTTATAGAAACAATTGTTATTAAAGCCAACATTCAAAGATTGTGATGCTGCATTTTCATTCAGTTTTACATGTTTTATAATGAAGTTGACAATTTTAAATTCACTTTACTTATTTAAATTATGGAGGCAAAATTATCAAGGGCTAAATTAGGTCACTTTGATGATATATTGTTCATGCTTTACAGCCACCTTCTTCCAAAAAGGATTTAAAAAATTATAATGCTGTTTTATTTCATTTGTAGTTTTAGTTTTCTAAATTAATTTTTCATATTTTACTCATATTGCACTTTTATTAAACTCACAAATGCGTGTGAGTATTCTATATTTAATTGGTATATTAATATATTCTAATTTCAGATTACAAAATTGCTTTTTGAAATGGAAGATCAACAAAAGCAGCTTGATGAAGTTATTGAGCTGGTGTGGGGGCCTTGCATTCAACCTCAATTATTCCAGCGATGGTCTCAAGGTCAGTGACTTGATTGTAGGTTATGCAGTCTATGTAGGGTACACAGTCTGTGTACTAAAGGAGTAAGTATTTGAATAACTTCTATCTGTAGTTGATGTTTTGATATTGGCTGCTTATTGGTACCACAATGTAAGTGTACACATATGGAGAGCCAAGTACATACCCAAGTTTTTTATTCCAAGTTTTGTTACCATTTGTATGATAACCCTCCTCCTCCTGGCCAGGTTTTGTGTTCAGTTGTCAGGAGGCCACAGCACTACAGCAGCACATGGGTGGTCCTTGCTCCATCATTGCCCCTGTGCAAGCATTTCTTATTAAGAATCTCATCCAGAATTACTCCATGGAGCAGCTTAAACAAGTAAATTTTATAGATTAGATAGCTTGTTATTTTCCAGAATCTAATTTGGACATTCTCTTGGCACTTTTTAAAATTTATTCCTCTAATTTAAGTGTCTTTAATTTTTTTGAAAATGTAGTGCAGCTGAGTTCTCATGGGAACATTGAGGTACGGTACTGGTCATGGGATTATTTTTAAATTTTAATTGTTTATAAATAATTAATGCAATTTATCTTGAGTGCTAATTACATAGATGCAATAAAGTATTTAGCAAGCCAAGTTATTTATTACTAGAATGATGCTGGTTTTTGCCTAAATCTTTGTAATGTTAATTGTGGGTCAGCAACAGTTTGTGTTAAAAATCTGGAAAGCAAACCTAGAAGCTTTTGAAAGTGAAAGTAAACCTCAAAAGCAAGGTAGATTATGGAAGCCAATATTAGCAGCTGCTGAGCAGCAGAATTTGTGTGCCAGTCATCCTACCTGGCACCCTTATCACTACATGCAGCTAACCAGTGTATGCAACATGTTGTACTTCTTTATGGGATCATGCACATATACATGTATGTATAATATTGTAGCAGAGGAGTGTTCATTTTAATATTGAAGCAGGGCTGCATTTATTATAATATCAAATGTAATATAATCAAATGCTGCCATATGAGTTGCACTCTAATGAATGAGATGAGCTGGAAGGTTCTAGTAAGTACTGGATTTGAGAATCTGGGTAGGTTAACTGAAAAATTTATTCTGCTGGCATGCAAGACAAAAGAAGCACAAATGCAGTACTTAACTTGAGATAATTTTGAATCTATTTGTGTTGTTAACACAGGATTTCAAGTGCATTCATGTGTCTTGAAATTGTTCTTTCCTTGCAGCGTAAATAATGAAATTAGGATGTACTGTGCATCCTGTGTAGACCACTGCACATATATTGAATGTGATAGCTTCCTCAACTGCTTGACCAAAATATGTTGTATTTTAGTCCACAGAACGTTAAGAATATACAAATACAATCTAGTGTTTATGCATTTTACGTGTTGAACTTTTATTGAGTTTTAGAGATGTACAAAATTTTAGAGTGTACTGGAGTCGAGTTTTAAAGGGTTTTAGCCAGTTTGCATTGTATTGTTTGAGGTGAGTGCAGCTGCAGTGGACGGCTACCTGGCCGCAAGTCTGTCGGAGATGCTGTGTCTGTGTGCAGTGGAGGCGTGTAGGGCTCCTGAGACGCATCTGGTGCACCACTCCGGTGAGCCCCTGTGGATGTTGCAAGCTTTGTCCTACTACTAATTAACTTGTGATGTTATTTTCAATATTATAAGAGCTAAAATGCTATCATATAATCTGATGTTAAAATTATTTTTCAGTTTTTCTTCAGTTTGTTTGTTTTTTGTGGAACTGCTCCAATATCAGCTGCATTTGTAGTTGCAGCTGCCTGAGTAGAAAAAAAGACTCTAATGTTATAATTTTTTTTGTTAACAATTTTTCTTAATGATGTGAGATAAATTAGTTTCATAGTGAACTTTGTGCAAGTAGTTGTTATAAATATCCTTTTCCTAAAAAAATAGGTATATTTTCCAAGATTATCTTTCACTACAATACTTACATGTGTTGAATATGCAATGGAGGCTTTAAAACAATCGTTTGGAGCGTCCAGTTATAAATTCTTTGCTGTCCCTGTTTATAGAGGTTCATTCAGCTAGCCAGCTGATGACCTTTGTATAACTCAGTGTTTCTCAAACTTTTGTAACTCGCGGCACATTTATCAACCATTGAAAATGTCGCGGCATACATACTGCAAACGTACTGTGAACTATGGAAAATTATTATTCTATAGCTACATTTTTTAAAAGATCTAAGCCTCAAAGGGAAAAATTTTAAATGCGAATAACCAAACTTAACTGTTAATTTGGTTTAAAATTATTAGTACTGGTTGTTTCCACTTTCCGTTATTAGTGTGAAACGTGTGCTTGGTGCTGTTTTGCAACCTCTTCAATGCTTGGGCGTATATGGGATAAGCACACTCGCCTTTCTTCCTCAGTGGAGCGTAGTTTCTCTCTTTTTTATTTTTAAATTGTGCAATGTAAAGAACCCTAATTCACACAGAGAAGCAGTCGAAAATTGCAATAGGACTGCCAGAGCTTTATCTGATGAGGCTGGATATTCGTTTTTTGTGGAAATCCAAAAGGTATCGATAGGGACCGCAGAATGTTTTATTTTCAAGCTGCGGTCACTTGAAATACTTGCTAATTCTTCTTCATGTAATTGAAGTTCATTATGAGGAAAATCAATGAACGGTTTTCGAATAAAGTCGTACTTCTCTGTGTTCAATGACGGAAAATAATGGTGAATGCTTTCTCCTAGTGTAGACAAATGTTTTACTATAATAGGGATCATTTTCTTTTTGCATTAGCTATGCATTGTAGGGAACATATCAGTTTCACCTTTTTCGACTCTGACTTTCCAAATATCAATTTTCTTTTTGAGAGATATCAATTTATCCGTTGAGGTGAGGATATTTTCATTTCGGCCTTGCATGCCACTGTTAACGGTATTAAGATGACAGAATATATCTGCCACGTATTCCATTTTGGACATCCAAAAATCACATTTGAGATAATTACAAAATCGTTCAAGCTTTTCTTTTTCAAAAAATTGAACACGAGTAAATCACGAGTAAATCATGAACACGAGCTAAAACTTTACCTTTCGATAGCCATCGAATTTCGGTATGCATAAGTAAGCGAACGTGATTAGAATCCATGTCCTTGCATAATGCTCCAAACACCCTCAACTTCAATGGTTTACTTTTAATGTAATTGACTATTTTATTAACTTGCTGCAACACCTCTTTCAAATCTTCCTGTGATACTTTAGACACTAGAACTTCTCGATGTAAAAAGCAATGTGTACGAATGACTTCTGGATTTTCTTTCTGTACTAGTGAAGCGAAGCCTTTAATACTGCCAACCATACATGGTGCTCCATCAGTGCAAATGCCAATGCAAGACTTCCAGCTCAAATTAATTTTTTCAAGATAGCTTATCACAACATCAAAAATATCCTGACCTCTACAAGTTGTTTGCATCTCCTTACAACACAAAAACTGATTGATGATTTCATTTCCATGAATGAAACGCACAAATACTAGCAACTGAGCACTGTTGCTTGTGTCAGTCGATTCATCAACTATTAAGGCAAATTTTGATACTTTCATTAAGCTCTGTACTTTAGTTTCAATATTCTTTGATAAATCTGAAATTCTCCTTCTTATTGTATCATTTGATAGGGGTATTTTGTTTATTTCCGTTTCAGCTATTTCTCCTAACATGCATTTAACCATCTTCCTAAAAGCGGGCAAAATAACTAACTGAGCAAGAGTATGAGGTTTAGATTTCACTGCTATCAGTTTTGCCACTTCGATGGAAGCAAGTTGAGCTCTTTCTGATATGTTCAGTTGTTTGGAAAATGTTTTGTTGCTTTGTTTGCTGATCTAACAATCGTTGAAAATAGCCAACATCTTTATTTTTGAGATAGGAATGTTTAGTGGTGAAATGTCTTTCTAATTTACTTAGCACCATCGATTCATTGGACAACGTATCACCACAAACAACATATAATGGACATGGCCGCTCATCTGATCCAGTCCAAGAAAATCCTAACTGCAAATATTCATTCTTGTATTTTCGGTCATGATGAACTTTAGCTTTTTTTTGCACTAGAGTTGACGGGTTTTGTCATTTGCTTGCTGTTAGTGGACTCACAATCGTCACTTAATACTTTTCTTTTTATGAACTTATCCATTGTTATTGAGAGGCGGAGTTTTATTATAAAACTGTTAACACACACTGTCGCTCACGTATTCCATAACAGGGAGTGATAAACTAATTAGGTGGCAGCACAGTGGTGGCAGTCACGCCGCTGTGCAAGCTCTCAAATTGTTTCGTTCAGCTTTAAAATATGGTAGAAGAAACATTAAATTTTTTTCGAACTTGCGATATTCATAATATTTGGCTTATATGCAGGTAAAAGCACTTCGTTGACTTGATTTATCGTCCAATTCCCCTCTATAGTGAAGGTAAAATGATAGCAAGCAAGTAACCTGAATTTAATCAAGGTTAAACGAAAATTATTGACATGACATGAACGAAAAGCTCGTACATTGAAGTAAATGTAGTTCTCTATTTGTTCTCGAAATAAAAGTTATAATTGAATGCGTTTTATATAATTAGGATAATAAAGTGCCATACTGAGATCCACAATGTTTTGCAATAACTGCGGTACAATTTAGTGTTCGTGGCACTCCATACGGTGCTTAACCTGAACTTTTAACTCACTAAAATTTAACATTTTGAACAATAATTTACATGCTTCGGGATTTGGGAGAAAATTAGTTTTAAACTTTATGAAAGGTATACGTAGATTTTTGTGACATCTTGTTTCGCGGCACACTAAATTTGGTCTCGCGGCACACTAGTGTGCTGCGGCACCGTGTTGGAGAATCACTGGTATAACTCAACTCTACAGATTATGGGTTTCCAATTATTTATAATTTGCCATAGTAGAAACTGCTACAGCAGTGCCAAGTGTGAGTTTAGACTACTCTCAGCCTGGTAAACGTCTTTTGCGTGCTCACAGTTACTTTTATTGTAAATTACAGTACATTGATTTTACTAAATATGCTCTAAGTGTGTCTCCTAGGGCTAATTGGGTGTAGGATTCAAATAAAGCAACCTTGATTTGATTTTCATTCATATATCAGATCTCTTTCACTTAGCTGTTCTTTGATACATGGTTCTAAATTTGAACTTCTTTTGCAGATACTTTTTATACCTGCCTTTTTTACCATCTTTGCAAATTGTTTTCTTACAACCTAATCTAAATAGTATATATTGCTTTTCCTGTAATGAATAACATAAAACCACTTGATGGTGTAAATCTCTCTCTGCTGGTATACAAACTTACCTTATTTCCTTTGTAAGTGCATGTATTACTTTCCAGAAATTTTCTTTATTGCAGATAATGGATATATGCACAAATCATCACATGATAATACCAAAATGAGTTGGCAAACTACATATTTTGGACTCTTACTTCTTTCAAGTGTTTGCAAATGTATTATATTAATTGTTTTCAGGAGATGATTCATCATTCGAGGGCAGCCTGAGAATACGAGTGGTGGCCCCTGAGAGGCAGCCTGTGTCTGCAGGAGGTAAGCTAGTGTCTGCAGGAGGTAAGCTAGTGTCTGCAGGAGGTAAACCAGTGTCTGCAGGAGGTAAGCTAGTGTCTGCAGCAGGTAAACCAGTGTCTGCTTGAGGTAAGTCTATATGTGCCAGAGGTAAGTCTATGTCTGCCAGAGGTAAGTCTATGTCTGCCAGAGGTAAGTCTATGTCTGCCAGAGGTAAGTCTATGTCTGCCAGAGGTAAGTCTATGTCTGCCAGAGGTAAGTCTAGGTCTGCCAGAGGTAGGTCTGTATCTGCAGGTGGTAAGCCAGCAGTTCGTGCATTCAAAGGTGTGGTGGAAGGAGGTGCTGTTGTCTTGGTCATACATTCACAATGACTGAAGTAAACTTGAATGCACCTTGTAGGTTGAACAGGCTGGAGGCTTCTGTACATATACATATGTGTATATATATATATATATATAAATTTTGGATTTATATCATTTATGGTTAATCCTGTATACTGTAGCACAGGGCCTGGTCTGTGTCACTGTTTGTCCTGCTGTTATACAAGCTGTTTGCCAGGTTGTGTAGGAGTCGATACGTAAGCATGAGATATATAGGCTAGTAGGTATGCACACGTTATTTGCAGCTTGAGCACAAATAACTTGAAGTGTGCTTTGTAATTTTTCTTGAAGGAATATACAAAATATTCCCTTCTATATTTGGTAAGTAACTAAGAATTTTTAAAAAATGTTCTGTATTTAATTTACGGAAGAAATTCTACTTGTTTTTGGAGAATATGTTATGAAATATTAACCAATAGTTAGATATTATTTATCTATCCTCACCATCAATTTTGATCTGTTATTGGGCATTAAATAAAGGAAATATCCATGATTTACAAATAATCATCCTTGTTTGCGTTGCCAGTGGAATGCCGGGGCAGCGAGTCGACCACTGCTGACCTCTCCCTTCTACACTCACGTCTCAGGTCTGTGCTGCAGCTTGGCTGTGTCTTGTCTCGTCTCAGGTCTGTGCTGTAGCTTGGCTGTGTCTTGACTCATCTCAGGTCTGTGCTGTAGCTTGGCTGTGTCTTGTCTCGTCTCAGGTCTGTGCTGTAGCTTGGCTGTGTCTTGTCTCGTCTCAGGTCTGTGC
>VCRD01000020.1:12812-59428 GCA_006783055.1 Trinorchestia longiramus
GTCCAGTAACCTGGGCTATGGTTGTCCAGTAACTTGGGCTATGGTTGTCCAGTAACCCTGCATCTGGATTGTCCAGTAACCTGGGCTATGGTTGTCCAGTAACCTGGGCTATGGTTGTCCAGTAACCTGGGCTATGGTTGTCCAGTAACCCTGCATCTGGGTTGTCCAGTAACCCTGCATCTGGGTTGTCCAGTAACCCCGTTCCTCGGTCGTATTGCAGGGCGCCACGAAAGGCAGTCCATGCCTTGGTGGGGGCGATGGGGGTTCGGAGCCTCTCATCAGTGGGGAGGAGGGACACGGGGAGCAATCCCTACTGAACCTCCTAATCACCGGTACTCCTTCCTCCCATGTCTTTGATGGTGCTAACGACCTCGGCGGCATGAGTGAGTACTTGTAGTTGCTTTGTCGTTATACTTTTCTTGCGCATAATATTCATGGGATGCAATGCTCAATGAAACACAGGTTTCAGATAACGCGTGGCGTTTGTTGCAGAGCTACTTGGGGTATGGAGGCGTCCGAGCGTGGGTCTGTTACACCTGCAGGAGCACTACCGTCAGCTCAGGGTGGGCTGGTATCTGAAGAACCCCTTGCACCCTGTGTGGCTGTGTGCCTCGCAGCATCACATTACTGGTACACATTAGTTGTGGTAGTATCAGTGGTACACACGCTCTTTTTGCCTAGTAACAGCTAGGGTCTTGCATACCATAGTCGTGGCTGTTGTCTGTGCCAGGCGATATCGTTGAGGGCTACTGCAGAGGCTTTGCTTTTCAATGTTGCTCTTTGCTCTCTCGTATGAGTTATATAGATACTAAAGTCATTTAGTTTCCTATTAAAATCAATTTAAATTGTTCAGTTAATGTATTATTTTAAATTTTTTAATTCGGTAAATGAAGGGAATATATTTAATATGTACCTAATTAAGCTTCTATGCAGACGTTTTTTGAGTAGAACGCAGGAAAATTTTTCTCCTATGCTTATCATTCAATTTAATTGTATTAAATGACGCTATTGCACTACAACCAACATTGGTCTGTCGTTTCGTTTGATTTTACTTTTAATGTACAAGTATACTTTTTGAAGTAATATTTTCCTAAAACCGATTTTCTGTGTGATTTATATCATGTTAATACTTTCACTAATTACATTATTTTTCACTCATTAATGCTCTGGTGCCGGTCCTTGATTTTATGCGATGGCGTGGGACTCAGGGAGAAAGCCAAGAATGGACCACTAGGCTCGTTAATAAGACCATATTATACTCTATTTTACGTCGCAGCCTAACCATCACTCCACGTCACTTCTTCTACTCTTTGCCTCTACGCTAACAATTTTGTGTGTGTGTGTGTGCGCAGTGGTGTTCTCGCTGCAGCGGGAGCTGGTGTGTCCTGCATCAGAGATTGAGCGTGGCCATCAAGTCTTCAGCTGGTACGACACAGAAGGCAACGGCTTCATTCAGCAGAGTCAGCTGATGCCCGTGCTGCAGCATCTCGGGCTCTGCACAGACGAGCAGTTTGTCAAGTTTATGTGTGAGGAGCTGGACCCTGACAACATGGGCGTCATTTTGTACCACAAGTTCCAGGACGCTTTCTTCAGCGGGGAGCAGCTCCACACCGCTCCGGACACCTTCACTTTGTTTCATTACAATGGCTTGCCTGCCTCTAATCCAGAGAAAAAAGTAAGTACAATTTATTTTGTGCATAAAACAGGTTGTTATTTTTTAAGTAGGCTTAGTAAGAGGAATATTGCTGTTGAATGTCATTTCAATAATTTAGTAATATTCTGAAATGATTCATCTGTAGTTTATATTTTTGATGTTTTAGGGAGGTGGAGAAGACGTTTACCCGAGTAACTTAACTGATTGTGTGTTACGTTTTAGAAATAACATATAGATAATATATTTAATGGACAAGTACCCACACGAGACTTATTATAGTACGGTGAAGGATGCTGTTCTGTCGTATGATATTTGTCTTTTACGAGTCTTATAATTATTGAACACCACAAGTCGTATTTATGTGTATTAACTCATATAGCCATTGTGTACCTAGAGTCATGTTATTATCTGGTCAAAATTAATGACTGAAAGTATGACTATTACTCCTCTTCCTTCTATATTTTTTAACTCGTGGGGGCAGTGTATGATTGAGATGTGTATGCGTAGCTGAACTACCTGAACGTGATTAGGGTGCCTGTACGTGATTGCCTTAACTTTAGTTGACACGGGGCTGGTGGCAGCCCAAGAAATGACCGAGCTACTCGTTCCTGTTACAATATTCTACTCTATTATGATATATTTCCCTTGAAATCCTGTACGAATCAGTTTCAACGTGTCCTGATATTAAGGTATAACTATTGCAGTATAAAATATGAGATACTAGCTCTGGCTGGTGCACGGTTGCCAAATTTTTGAATGTCAACTAGTCAATATGCAAGAATGAAAATCCTATAGGAACTGATTTACGTACATAAATGTCCAAGGTATCGGCACCGCGCCAAGGACAACCAAAACCCGGATAGAAACCGTCACAGAAGACCTTTACTGATCATTGTAAAATGCTGCGTTGTACTCAGAGATGCATATGCTAATGTGGTCATGACTCTGTGCAGGTACAATACGCAAAGGGGTTCGTGACCCGGCAGGAGAGTCACGTGCAATTCAGTTCTGTGCAGGACCTGACCGCTTGCTTGTCCACCAAGTGGCCTAACATTGAACTGCAGTGGGAGGACAACTTCAAGCCTTCCATGAACTGACCACTCCTTTAGTGCAGCCTACTCTTGCTCACTCCCTGCTGCGGCGTGCGCAGGGGTCTTGGATAATTCTAATTCTTACTGTGAGATGATGATATTACAAAGAATTTTCCCTCTAACTGTGTAGTGATGGAATATAGAAATATTTTGCCCTCTAGCTGTGTGATGATGATAGATGGAAATAAGTAAAGTTCCGAATTGTTGATATCATCTAAAAATAATATTTCCTCGTGTTGCAGGTTGGTCAAATCAAAATAGATATCTAAATTTCATAATGATAATGGTCACAGCTGTTCAGAGTTCGTATTTGTTATGTACTGGAGAAAAGCTGATTTCTCTGCTCCCTTGCGGGTGTTGATGACAGGTCTCACCAAGTCTCTGCCGGCCGGACGATGGTGAAACACGCTTCTAATATTTACTATTCTTTTGTGGAAATAAGGAAAATATTAAATCTGAATGCATCTTCGTTTCGCCGGTTCTTCTTCAAACACTTAATTCGTCTTGTCGCTGTTTAAATGAAGGATACTTCGTTTTACTGGCCAATGAACAAACTCTTTATGTCACTCTCACGCTGCCCTTGATCAGCGTTTAATTAATATTTTCGTTATTTTGCTATTAACGTTTAACAGAGTTTTCAACTCCCTGTTCAGATGGTGGCCTGTGTACGCACTGCATCTATTTGTGGATGCCCTGATTTTATTTGTGTATGTCTTATGGTAGCAGTTATAAATTTTTACCTCAAATAACGGGAATTTCTAAATCAAATTTTGGTTTACCAGCTGGTCAAATTTCAAGGAATTGCAGTTTCAGTATTTATTTCAAAATTGGGAAAATTTTATGTGAAAATAATTGGATTTATTAGTTTTCCATTGAGACGATGACGTGATGACCATGTTTTGACTGTCACCCTGCCGCTATCGGAGAACTATCATGAGTGCTGGTATTAACTTTAGAACCTCTCACCAAATTCGTACGCCGTGTTTCGGTAATAATCATCCTCGCACCAAGTTTTTGTGTTGTGTTCAATACTAAACTCATCATGCATGATTTTCAGCGACACTCAGCCTTGCTGCTACATGATCAAATGCTCGGATGTACTCATCATGCTTAAGTGTGTTCTTTTGTGTGGAAAATATTGTGCGAATTTAGCGAGTTTCTTTGTATGGTCCGATTATTTATTACTCCTATTTCCTTAATTTTTGTTATCTTCGCTCTTTTCAAACACCGGTCAGTATAGATATCACTGTGTGTGTCTTAGTTGATTGATTTCAAAATAATTTATTTGATTTGTATCTATTCCAGGACACTTCTTTCATATCTGTCACAAATTAGTTTTTAATCATTTGAACTAGCTACGAGATATATGTTAAGTGCTCACTAATTTAGTTTTTGTTTCTGTTGCGTTTCATGAAATTGTTCCAATTTATTTTTAAAATACGTTCAAAGTATTAATTTATCTGCATCTTTTAATGTTACCAATTTTTCTACACATTGCTCGTTAAGTTCGGTTGTCCGTCAGTCTCCATATAGCTGCTCATGTAGCACCCAGTGTGTACATTCTTCACTAAATTAGTGTAACATTGGGCGAGTAGTGAGTTGAACTTTTGTTAAGTTATCAGGAGTGTTTCAATAGGCAACAAAGTGAGCAGTTATGAGATCATGATCTCTCCTGATGTGAAACTGAGTTTTCATAAAAAACTTGTGTTTTCATTGGTCATCTTTACAGAGAAAGTGACTAGCTGTGTTGATGCCTGTATTTGTGCACGCCAAGAGTGTGGGTAAAATGCCAAGTGCCAGTGTTCTCATTGTTCAATGTGACGTCGGTAGTAATGGTTATAATTTTGTTGTTGCATTACTTATTTTCTGCTCCTCTCAGGATGATGCTGTAGGCCAGGGGAATGTTCCTCTGGGTTCCAAGGCATTTTGATCCTTGAGAGTCATTTTAATAATGCGTATCGAAAAGGTAGCGTCGCTCGTATGTATCCTTTAGCAAGCTATTAATGTACATCGCGAGGTTCTTTAATGGAGTTAAAGTGTATCTATAAAGTTTTTTACGAGCTTATCTCGTGAGAATCTTGGCTTTGTTGGCCTTTGTTATAATACCTCAAGGAATTACCGTAATTCAGAAATATTCTCATCTTCCCAGCATAAAATCTGTTGCATTTGTCGCGAAAGTTGTGGAATTGGTTGTAGAATTTAACATGTTTTGTTTTCCTTCATTCTCGTTAGAATGCTTGATGCTAAAAGTTTTTGCTTTAGTGTTTAATTTGTTTGTTTTCTTTTTTTACGTTTTATCAGAGATATTCGTACTGCTTCTGCTGCGAACCGTGTCTACCAACAGACAATTCATGTGACGCTACTTAGAAATAAATATTTACTGTTTCGCTACTTAGATTACAGTTATTGAACAATATTGGTGGTTTTATCCATCAAAAATAAACATTATTACATTTTCATATTCTCCTCTACTTTTACTTTCGTCGTGGTCACAAGCATATCGTGATATGGACAGCTTGCATGTACGATGTCTATTGACTGCGTCCTGTAAGATGCTCGTCTATTTGAGATGATCACTGCCGCTCTTGAGACTTTTTGAAGAGTTAATGTACTAAACCAACTTTTGTCTGATCGAAGTTTTACTCTTTGTGTGTAAATTCAAATGATTCTCTTGTGATATAGCACTGGAATCAGAAATTTAACGTTTTCTTTAATGAGCTCTAGGTTGAGAGTAATACATGTATTTCTGTTCGTGTGAATCATTTTAAAGTTCCCATTTAGTGGTCTGAGTAACCCTTTGAAGCCACAACAAAGCTAATTTGAGAGTTGATTTAGTGCGTGTTTAGGTAGGCTATCATGTGTTTTTTTGTCTACTCGTCCTAGAGGTGATCAATGGATGCACTAAGTAATGGTAATTATAAACGTTTATTTCCAATAATTTCTTCCAGTTTTATTTTTCAGAATGAACGTGATGCTGGTGTGAAATGGTCGTAGTTGGAGCTACAGCAGGAAGTTCTTATCTTGAGTAACAAAATAGCTTGGGATTCATGTGTTGTTCTCAACTAGTGCGTTTGTACCTTGATCATCGATCATGCTCATGACTGACGTGGGACCAGCATTACGATGTCATCAGCGCTGAGAATCTTGTTGTGTTTTATGCGCTGCAAAGTCATGCCTGCACTTATGACGGAGTCGAGTCTTCTCTACACAAATAACGCCCGTTTCGTCGCTGTTTCTCTTTCCTGTATGAAGTTTCAATTGCAAATTTATTTAAAGCTCTATTGTGCTGTGCTGACCATATTCTCCTTTTACGATTTTTATGGGGATTTCCGTTTAGTCCAGCGATAATTTTTATCGAAAAATTGTTGTATATATGTTACTCGTACTTACTTTAGATTGTAATAAATACCCTCCTGCTTTGCTACGCGTCAAGATATTTTATAAAAAAAATTGATGGCTGAATGGGGCTTAGAAAAACGATATTTGTGCTTTCAAGAAATGCTCAAAGATTTCGATGTTCACCCCAAACTTTCACTTTTTGGATGAAATCTGAATTTGTGTGTTTGTGTGGAGTTTATTCTAAGTATTCAGTGGCCTAACAGTCTGTTCGGTAGTTTTCGAAACTTAATGTAGCTTAAAAATGAAAAGACTTTTTGACCAATGTTGTACAATAATATTGGAGTATTTGATGGGAAAGCGCTATTGTTTGTAAGAGAACCAACGTTCAAGAAATTGGTACCTTGCCTCAGTCTGTATGGAAGGCTTTCTGAATATATTGGAATATACTGAGTTTCAGATATTTTTACTGAAAAATAAAGGGGGTTCAAAGAACTGCACTGGGTAGTAAACCCATACCCTACGTTGGGTTCGTTTTTTTATATTTATGAAACTATGGTATTCATGATATACCTGAGTTAGTGTGTTGGATGATTTTGGAAATCTTCACAGCGATTAAGTTGTAGTAGTCTTATCTGCTGATTTAATTTAGGGTCCAGTAGAGGATAATCGAGAGGTGCCGTAGGATCCCGTAGATAATGCATAATCGACTAAATAAGTACTTGACAGGGTAGACATCCGTGTATAAATCGTCTGGACGATATTTCTGTGTCGAGGAATTAGTGATGATTACCCACGTCTGAGTTGCAGAATCTGACTGACCTCCATAATTATTTTCTTTTGATACAAATATGTTCACGGTCGACCATGTAGTAATTGGTTGGTTCATGCTCTGATAATTAAGAGCTTCATTTGGTGTGTGAGAAGATTTGTTTTGTACATTTTGAAGTGCATGTCAGAGAGACTCCTCCGAGGATTGTGAAGTGATAATCTTCTGAGTGTTTCCAATGTGTGTGGGATTACGTGGTTGTGTCGAGGTAACAGTGGATGTGTGACGAGGTAATAGTGGATGTTTGTGTAAAGGATTATCGACAATAGAAAGTGCTTTAAATGCTAGACATAGTGTAAGTTGTGTCTCAAAATTTTTGTTTTTGTAAAGAATTAATCTGTTGGGCTGTTTGAGTACGCTCAAATCGATGTGTGTGTATTGCTTGAGAAGACTAAATTCTTTGTTAGGGGAGGAAAATTATTGGTACGCACGATTGGTATATTACCAATAGGGCACTTTTTTTTAACCGGAGTTCTTCGATTCTGGGCTCATACGTGTTCCTCTTGTTGACGAAAATTGTCCTTCAACATATTTTAAGAACCTGGCGAGTTTTCTGAAAGTGGTATGACAATGTGTTTACTTAGGGTCCAAAAGGGACGTGACGTTCCTCAGAACTACGCTAAGCTACTTTCAGTAAAATTAATCGCAACACTGTTTGTGACAACCTCCGGTAGATTTTATTGTTTAACTACTATATGCCGTATTTTCTCTTGCTCGTACTTCCCTAAGAAGACGCCAATACACCTATGTGTCATCTCGGGGAAACTTGTAAAATGTTTTTTGTTCTTTTATTTTTCACTTACATTTTTGAGGCTAGATGATAATAATTCAAAACCACTGCTTTCAAACCGGCTACTTTCCGCTTATTGTAGCATAGCAATTTTTAGTGTGTTTGGATTTATAGTTCGAAGATGTGAACCCAATGCACATGCTTTGTGTTGTCTTACCCAGCTCGTCTGTTCTCTACCTATGGAGAGAAAAAAGTGAACTGTTTGCAGCCACTGTTACAGTTGTCAGTACTGTTTGCTGTATCTGGAGCTGCCTCGAGCTTATTTTGTACCGACATATTTCAGCTGTTTGATGAGGTGTTAAGAACGTGCCCGCGATGAGGAAGTCAATGCTTGTGGGATATCTGCATTTGATGCTACAGCGATGTTCAAAACAAGGGCTGAAAGTTCGAGTACCTAACAAGTGAAAATAATTGAGACGTACCTCTATGTATCCTTTGGTCATTATTTTTGCTTGTGTCTTCAAGAGATATTTAATACTGTTGTTGAAAAGCCAGTACTGAGTGATGCTTTGTAGAATGAGTTAAATTTTTTTTTGTGACGAGTAGGTGAGTGGTGACAGAATGCTTTGAAAATATCTAACATTACAAATACTCTTGATTTTTGTGGAGGGGATCTGTGAAGTGATAGCAATCTTGTGTTTTTTTAATTAGGTTGGTGCGTGTGGGAATTTGGAATGCATCCGTGAAAATGTAGTGCGAGTGATGTGTCCAGACGATAGGGATGAACAATATAACATGCATATTTAAACGTGACTAGTTTGTCTGAAGCTACCTAAGTTTATATCCCTTTTATGTGAAGGAATTTGTTTTAATTCACTGTTTCCTAGTGTGATCATAATAATAATATAATGGTGTGTGGAGGAAAATTTACTGTGTATGTGCGTGTTCTACTGCCGTGTAATGGAAAATGATATAAGCGCTGGTTCTTTATGTAACTAGTTGCTTACCTGCTGGTGTTGGATGGCGTGCCACTCAGGCATTGGAGGCGTTGACTTTGAACAAGTTTTGGCTGCTTGGTATGACCGTGCGTCACGTGACTGTACAAAACAATAACCAAATAGCGTGAATTTGTGTCACTACCTTGTCGTTTTATGTTGTTTATAAAACTGTAGCTTGATCATAAAATTTCTGGATTTGTATCGGATTAAATCCTTCCAGTTGTAGTTTTTTGGATATTTGTACGAGCTCCTAAGAACATTACACTGCTTATTTAGGTGTCATTGGTTAATATAAATGACGAAGTTCAATTCTAATTTATTACTAAGTTTTGTACCGTAAGTTAATGATAGCGACGCGTCAAACATGGTTTTCTTGTCTGATACGTTCTAGTATCTTTGTTTTGTTAAAATTTTCTGTTCTCTTGAGATTACTCTTTTTAATGCCCTTATCTACGTTCATATATCTTTGGTTACTTATCAATAAAACTATCAATTATTAAATCTGTTTTCATTTTCATTGTGAGAATTGAACTAAGCTCATACTTTGAAGGCGACATTGCTAGGCAACTGATTTCTTGTGGGAAGTAGTGAAGAAAGAAACGGAAGAGAAAATCATTTATTCCCCTATCATTGATACATAAAATATTCAGCATTACGGAATAGTCACTGAAACTAATCACAGCTTCAAGCTAAATGCTACTGACTTGCTGTACTGGCAGTAACCTGTCATAACTTGCCGCAGGTCGTGGGCGCTGGAGTAGAACGCGTCCTAGGACATGTCTCTGAGACAGTTACCTCGTCACGGTAGGATGCTTATCCTTGGACATAACAGAAACGAGTCTGTAAACACAACTTAAAACTTGGTTCATGGAAACGATGACTTCAGGTGAACGATCAATAGCTGTGCTCGAGCGTACTTTAAATTCTTCAATCCGAGTGATCGAGACATCGGAGTTTCTATGCTTCTATAGGCAGGGCTTTAGAAAAACTAGGAAATTAATGACGCATCTTATATTGTTTCAATATACTTTATGTGAGAACGCTTGACCTCTTATCAATTCATGTGTCAGTGATAGCGGAAAGTAGTTTCATTATACTTTAACCCTTTGAGGCACAAGATTTGAGGGTAAAAAAGGGGTAAAAGTATTTAAATTGGTGGGTTAATTAATATACTACCCTGCCCTAAAGGGTTAAAGAGTGCAACTGTGAATTGGGATGATTTATTTATTAAATTACTTAATTTCTTTGTACGGTAGAAGTCTTTTTAACCGGCACCCATGGGACTTTGCATTTGCCGGTTAATATCACCCAAGTAACCACAAACAATTCATAGACTCACTAAACAAAAAAGGTAAACAATATCAATTACTTAAAGCAGTTAAAGAAGAAAAACAATGAATAAATATATAAAGCTTGGCCAGCGAGTGCCGGTTTAAAGGAATTCTACTGTAGTGTAATCCAAGAAGAAATACTTTTTGTACCTGAAGCTAGATTTACTTGATCAGGACAAAATTTGTAATAACAGCTTCTCAAACCTCATCTGTGCAAGCAACGATGTTCTTGTGAATCATGAAATGCAGATCCATTTTATGACCTCCAGCATATACGAGTATGAGTGTCAGTAATTTCGTCACTTGTTTACAGCTTTTTAATACTCAGAAATGCATCCGTTTCCTTTATTTTTGGCAACATCATTGCACTTTAACTGATGTAACTGAAGTGCATACTTTCAACTGAGAAGGTTGATGCCCTGAAAAGATGGGTAATTCAATTGTGAAATAAAACCAATATAATAATACAGAAACAGTGTTCCAATATCCTACCATTGAATTGAATCTCTTCTTAATGATAGAAGTTGCTGTACCAGAAGCAGTTACGAATCTTAAATTACTCTGGAATGTTAGGGCAGTCTTTCTTAAGCGATTATACCGAACGATATTTAGGTCAGACGATAGAAATTAATTTTAGGGAAAGAAGGTGTAGGAGATGTTGCACTGAATATATGAATATAGGTGTGTGTAATATACCTTTCACACTCTTGCACGTAATTAGCGACTGTTTTGTGTGTCGTCTGAGTGATAGCAAGGAGAACAATGGAAGGGATCATTAGTCGGGACCTCGATTGGGCCCATTAACGGAGCGTGAAGCGAAGGCAGGAGTCTTTCTCCTGTCATTTTGACAGCTACATCCCCTGCTGGCACCTGTCTCCCCTAAATGTGCTGTGCGGTACAACGGAATATAATGGATTATCAGTGTTATAATGCACCTTATGGACTCCGGATGGGTAGGCTAATATTCTCATTAACAAATATCATTTTTTCGCCTCTGGCGTAATCATTTTGATAAGTATTCTACATTTTTTGGCCACCCTCATGGGAGAATTTAAAAAATGAAAATATACGCTATTTATTCTATGTTTGAATATGAAAGTCCTGCTGAACATACACCAGCTGCTCGATCACTCAATGTTACAGGTCCTACAAAAATACTTCGCAGAAACATACAGTCGGCGTCTGAATTACATGAAGAACCGAGAAAATCCTCGCAGCGTCGTCTTGTAAAACTTTTAATATTTGAAATACTAAGTATACAATTTTGTCTCCATACAATATTCAACGTAATCTTAAAACATCACGGTGCGTTAGTGCTGCATTTCAATTATAACTAAAATACTTCAAGGAGTGGTTTAGATATGTCATACTAAAACTTCGAGAAATCAGCTCTACATAATGATAAATAAAATTAGTCAATTAGGTATTGTGATATTCAAATATAATTCGACTTGATGAATGACTAATTGTTTTAAAGATAATGTGAGGTCAATGCAATGCATTAATGACCAGTCAAATGCGTAAGTTTTTTATGCTATTTACTCACATGTTGACGCATACTGATTTGTTTAGGGCAGGCGCGCACGCATTGTCATCCGCCTACAGTGACAACATTGTCGTGTTGCTGAAAATTCGTCACAGTTTAACTGACTAATCCGAGCTCGACATATGAGGCTGGCTGTCTACTCTTGTCTTTGCCAAGGCACCAAATGTTTGACCCGTAATTTGATAATGTGCAGGCCCCTCCCCTCCCCTCCCCCCGCCTCCACTTCAGGAGACGATACAATCTGAATATATGCGCTCCAAACACGTACCGAAAGATACCTGGTCTGTTTATTACTGAGATTAATTTGTACGAGGTTGAGTGCGTATATTTTGTATCGCATTTTGACTACGTGGCTTAATTTATTATAGAACGTAGCTTCACTCTCTTCTTCTATTCCTTCCAAAACGAAATAAAACCTGAATCACAGGATTTCTTGCTCATCTCTGTATGAGTTTAACAAAACAGTGGACGTCGATCGAAAACTAAACGCTGTTAAGGAATCCTAACGTTGCTATTTATCCTAGAGACAGGCGGAGAATGTCTGTTTGCAAGCGTCAGACTGAAAGAACGGCTTGCTTGTGTAATACTTGCCATTTATAGGGCCGCAGTGCGGCACTCCACTGCCCCATGTACCCCTCTTACCCACCTGCCACCTGCCCACATGCCCACCTATTGATTGCATAGCTCGGTCCCTTGGCTGCTGGACTGCCGCCTGCTGCTGGGTGCCCAGTAGGTGACGAGAAAATTCTAGTATCTTCAGGTTTTAAAGTCAGTCTTTGTCATCCTGACACTCTCCTTGGTGACGCTTTTAAGCTTATTTATACTGTGAGTGAGCTAGGATCAAATGAAATTTCTCGTTCAGTTTTGGTGATAAAAATTGAAGGACTAACCAGATTCGTTGAAAATATTTATTATTTTGTGAAGTTGACACAATAAATGAACACAATTTCAATTTTTTGTAAGACTTGTATGTAGTTCCTTGTGTTACTTGAATTTTTAATTAGAAATGGCTTCTTCGGTGTATTATTCCCTTGAGGAGCCCTCAGATGCTGGGAGCCCTCAGATGCTGGAAGCCCTCAGATGCTGGGAGCCCTCAGATGCTGGGAGCCCTCAGATGCAGGGAGCCCTCAGATGCTGGTAGCCCTCAGATGCTGGGAGCCCTCAGATGCTGGGAGCCCTCAGATGCTGGTAGCCCTCAGATGCTGGGAGCCCTCAGATGCACTAAGGGCACTAAGATGGAAGGACAACAGAATCACGCTCTACGTAAAGCTTCAACTTCTCTCGCGTGGGTCGATGTGTAGAAGATATTCGAGCTCGCTTGACGAGGTCACTACAGGCAGGTCAGCAGTCACGTCTTCAGTGGCCTCCAGGAAACCGTACTGGTTGTAGCTTTCGCTCCGGGCTCACGCGTCTCCATACTGACTTTCAGTTCTGCCCTCACGACACACCTGCATCAGGTGCCTTAAAGTTCTCCGTCGTGTTCTGCGGGCATACTGAAAATGTAAGTAGGTTCGTTGGGATTTTTCTCTGGTTACTTGCAAAACTCTATTTTTTGTGTTAAAAATTAAAGTTAGCTAACGAGCTTGATTTAGGAAAACAATGAACTGAAGAACAGTTCGAAAGTTTGATTGCACTAGTTCCTGTCCTTCTATCGAAACAACCGCTCCCTCGTGTTGCCTGTTAAAGCAGAACATGCTTTAAAGCTACGCTTCAGAACTTGGCGTGCACTCTTTAGAATTTTTTGCTAGTTCTTCCTTAAATGTAAATATTTTATCGTTCTGCCAGATAATTTTATACTATTATCTTGTTATATTATCGCAAGATGAGGCTTGTGATGTTGTAAGTACGTAAAAAGCTGGAAAAATTAGTTGGTTTATGAAATATCATGTGGCAATAAATTCAAAATCACATGAAAATCCTAAAATTTACATATGTGTGATTCCACTGAACTAAAATGAATTTATACTTCTATGCAAGAATCTGAATGATTATTATTATCAAAATTATACGTTGAAATGCTTTGTAATAGTTTAATCTTAAGTTATAATTAACAAGTAGCCCTGTTATAACACAGCAGTTCACTCGGAAGACTTTGACATCTATTCCTACAAAGAAATGCATAAAACAATGTTGAGAAAATATGTAAATGAATCGGTAGAAGGAACTCATTGATGACCATCAACATCGCCATCAATATCTACAGGCCCATACATCGTAAATTGGCAAATAACTTATCAGGGAAGGTAAACGCGATTTTTCAATAAACAAACTTCAACTGATAATTTTATCAGTATAATATCAAAACTGCAATGCCAACAATTTCACACATTATTTTAGTTTATTATATTGCTGCAGGCGATAATGTGTTTAACGTCTGCGTATCTTTTTCTAAATTTTCTAAATTTACGTGAGTTTCTTCAATTAGTTGATTAATCAATTGATCAATAAAACAATCAGTAAGTCAGTGACTATGAAGATCAAAAAATCCTTCGACTCGTTGAAGACAATAAAGAAAAATGATGTATTCCTAATTCATACTTTTTTCTGGTTCCTTTCATTTTGTCATAAACGTTACGATTTTCTTCACAATATCAAAATCTGTATTAAATTTTATCCACAACTGACAAATCTTATGCAATTTTACTTCCACGTAACTCCCATATTTCAGTCAATTGTCCAGATCTTTTGTTGCTCTTCTAAGATTTACTAGTTGGTCCATTCTTCTTTCTTGATGGAGTGCTGAAATTCATTCTGTCATACTTACTTTCAAGAAGCACAAAACATCCTGTATACACCCTGATTTGATTCATAAACTTCATTCACATTACTCGGGAATAATATGAATAAAATCTGAATTTTTGGCTTAAGTATTCACCACTCTACTGTTATATCTCATGTGTGTGTCGCATTTATATTCTACTTTTTATGCAGCTTCTGTTTCCAATATTCACCTCTAATATCAATCAATATAGTTATTGATTTAAAATAACTCACGAACACCAGTGAATGATGAGGCCATTGCCAATTTTTTCTATTTTACTTTTTCATTTGAAATGTAATCAAACGGTTCTTTCGTTACAAAATTATCCCATAACTTATCGAATATTTCCCTGAGAGTCCTTCCATTCTCCACGTCTCGACAAGCCTGCAGGAAGAAATTACCCTTTTATAGTTTTGTTACTGCATCCTTCATGAGATACTCGCCTTAACGACGCTTTCCCGTTTCAGATCCCGCTTCTTTCATCAAGAAAACTGTACTTGATTAGAAATGAAATAAATCATGTTTTTTTAATATTTAATGTATTTTCAGTCTGTATGGATCTCATTCCTGAAATACTTTTCATATTGTGGGTAAATCTTCTGCCCTCTTGGCTAAAGGTCCCATAACCCTTCGTTCAAAATGTTGTTTATTTTGCCCACAAAACCTTTTCTCAAGATCGCTATGTATCTTGTTCGCGTACGCGTGTACCAATGGCTGTTATCAACCTCGATGATTCATGCTATTAAAATAAGTTCTTTAAGTGAAGTTGAGTGGAACCTAAGACTTCCCTCTTCAGTTCCCTCGTGATGCTGATGATTGCTTCACACTGCCATTGAATTTCTGTAGAAATTTTGGTGGTTGAAACTTAACATTTTAACTCATTTTCAATTTCCTTAACAAAGGTTAAAATCTAAAATTACACCGTGGATTTTTTCGTTTCGTTTTACTCCTATTACTTCTGTAACATATCCCTTCACTCCGCTACGTATTACTTTGACAACATTTAGTTTAGAAATTTTTGTATTAGGAATAATAAAAAATCCATTACCTGAGTATTCCTCTCAAATATAATTGCGAAAATCTTAGAAAGTATTCTAGAAATTCATTCACATGTCAATGTTAGTTTTTCGAATACGAGTATACCGTAACCTAATAAAATTTTAAAAGTTCTTTAATTTACAGCTGGAAAATAATTCCTACCAGAATTCTAAGCAAATCAACTTCTACAGCATCACTTGATGATGGCTAGATACGATGGGGAAAGTTGTGGGAAGTTCCATCTAAAATTTACTTAATTACCACCACCGTAACTTTAGTCTTCATTCAAACCTGAAAACCTGACCTGAAATCTAAGCTGATTTGTACATATTTTTGTAGCTTCACTTAAAATTCCATCTGCATATTTTATTCAAAATATTGCTCTTTGCAGAAGACTCTCGTCTGCCTGAACTGTATCGTATTTTCCGCTCCTGTGACCAACAAGGTTTCATATTTTTATTCATGCTTCGACGATGGCGCTTCTGTTCAGAAAAGCCAGATGCTCCTAGAAGTTAAGAGGAGTTGAGGTGCTCGAGTTGCATCATATATTTCCAGTTATATTTATTCGCTTCTTCCCAAGACTCAGTCTTTGAAAGTTAAGCGAATGGAGCTTCTTTCCTAAGAAGTTAAAAAGTCACTAAGAGCGATGAAGACATTAAAGCACTCATAATCCGGGCTGTCGTACAGAGGTGCTTGACGTGATACTGTAGGAAAATATTTTTAAGTTCATTAACTGTAATGTTTAATAGATTCATTGAAAAGGTTGGAAAGTCTGTGGTGTTACGCTATTTATTTTTAAATATGCAATGTTCTACGAGATGTAAATATAGTTTGATTTATATAGGTTCTGTTTCAGTGGAAATTTGTGCCAAGAGATTCAATAAATTAAAATGTGAAATGTGTAAAGTATTTTTATATTCAAATGTGTTTCTTAACGGCTTTATGCAAGCAGCACCAAAACAATGTACAGGAATTCAGGCCTTCCTTTTCTGTGAGCTAAGTGTGTCCAGCACACCAGGACACCTACGGATCGATCCAGCCAACGAGGGTTAACCCGAGGAGGAGAAATGGCCCATAATGTAAGGCTTCTTCCGTATCTGACTTTTAGGTTCCGCTGCAAAGCTCTGGCTGCTTTGAACGTTGACGATTTTTATTCCACGGATTTATTTTCTTAAAGGTATTTTTACCATCCATATATCATACTAATAGTTCATCCAACCCAGTAGCTGAACTGCAGGACAATGATCATATCACATTATTTATTTCTGAAACATATGACAATTATTTATTTCGTAAACCATTTCAATGTGTCGAAGTTTCTAGGTATTTTTAAAAAATCCTTTTATAAATACAAATGTTTTATATGAAGTTTCCAATTGTGTTTAACTTACTGCTGGAAAAAGAGTAAAAGTCAAATGACAAAAGGCAGAAAAAACACTGATCCTGCTGAGCTTTTCGTAAAACAAAAAGGAAAATTTATCTATGTCAACTATCAGATTTAAGCTCTCACAAATGTTGGCTTACAATGCATTGCATGGATGTTTTAAGGTTTTGATTTTGTACTTCGTAGACCTAAAATACTATCGTTCTTTTTTTTAGTTAAAACATGATGGTACGAAAATCCTCCCGATTCTATAGCAACTCCTAACTGTAAACAAATACGCCTACAGCTTTGTCATAAAATTTCATTTTATGCTTTGTCATTGGTGTCGCATATTATGTGCTTCGACTTGATGTCTCACAGTTACAGATTGAAATTTCAATTGGTTTGTTATTTTGTGTTGGATGCAAAAGAAGACACATCACCGCTTCAAACGTCACTTTGTCACTCGTTGGGATGAGCGACATATGGAAAAGGAGGTTGTAACTTCTAGCTGGCGTGACCAAAAGTCAGTCATAAATCGTATCTTATCGCTCGGCAATATTCATTTCTCTTCTGATAGCCCCTGCCAGGATCAATAACGAAGGGGTTTAGGCTGATGATTTAGTAGATCCTCAGTCCTGAGGGAATAGTTATGAGCCATCCCTTATTTTGTATGCATATTTCAATAATTTCATGAAAGACTATATTTCTTAACTGGAGGAAACGTTATTGATAATGTAATACTTTTCGAACCAATGTGTTGAAGGAGGTTTGAATTTATTTTCAGCATTTTGGTCTCGAATCTCAATCTTAAGCATCGGCTACGTTCAGTCAGACTTTGCAGTGCAGCGATACGAGTTTAGTTATAACAAGAGACAATCAATATGTGTACTTTAAAACTCATGGTCAGTAGACTGTGTTGAACGATCATTTTTCTCAACATCGCATGACTTTGAACTAAGTAGTGAATAATAAACTATTGTACACAGACGCTGTGTATAGTGCGGTCTCCCAGCATATTATTACGTCCTTCGGAAAATAATAGCTGATTTTAAACAAAATCTTTTAGTTATCAAATAAGCCACAGTTGATGTATGGACCTTGAATAGTCATCTATCAAGAAGACCATTTATGCCATGTCGATAAAACTTTTGTGACTTAGAAGCTAAGAAATCCATCAAAGCAGATTCGACTTCTTCTTTTGTTCTGAAAGTTTTTTGCTCAAAAATATTATCCAAATGCTTGAAAAAATGGTAATCCGTGAGAGAAAGATCAGGAGAATAAGGTGGATGTAGTAAAGTTTCATATCCCAAGTCTGTGAGCTTCTGTAGAGTCATTCTTGCAGCATGAGGGCATGTATTGTCATAGAGCAGAATTGGATCTCGCCGATTCACCGACGCAGGCCACATTTTCTGTGAGTATGCATTTCTTCAAGTTGATTGCAGTAGACCTCAGCCGTGATGCTCTGATTAGCATTCAGAAAACTGTAATGGACAACACCAATTGCACACCACTAGACAGTAACCATGATTTTTTATGACTGAAATTTCGGTTTTGGAAAGTGATTGGATGCTTCATCACGTTTAAGTTATTGACCTGACGCTTCTGATTATCATAAAGAATTCAATTTTTGTCATAGGTGACTATAAAATCAATAAATGGAACTCTATTGTATTGCAAGATAGGCATCGAACACAATTCAAAACGCCGTGCTCGTTGATGTTCACTTAATTCATGCAGGACCCATTTGTCGAGCTTTTTGACCTTGCCAATTAGCTTCAGATGGTCCGACACAATTGAAATGCTCACACCAAGTCGCTGAGAAATTTCCCCGACACTTTGGAGTGGTTTTTGTTCGACAATCGCTCTCAAATTTTCATTCTGAAGAATGGGTGACCGACTCCTACCGTCTTCATCTTTGCGGCTCTCATCTCCACCACGAAATTTTTGAAACCATCTTCGTACTGTTTTTTCCCTTGTTGTGTCTTCTCTTCATGCCTTATTGATGTTTGCAGTAGTTTGAGCAGCATTATTGCCGAGCTTGAACTCATGCAAGAAAAGTAATCACAAATCTTCTTTTTTCAAGTTCAAAATTGTGCGCTTTGTCGCTTCTGAAATGAGTTGTAAATGAAATAAGTACAAAAATATTGTAAAGCACCTGCAGATATTTTATTGTGTTCATTGTTTATCTGAATTGCAGAAAAAATCAATAGTAAAACCAATTTTAAAGCATACCGCCTGAAACGGCTATTATTTTCCAAACAACCTTATACTTCATGTGCTTCATATTTAATAAAAGTAGTTTGTGAGAGTAAACCTCTGGGGATATGCATCACATAACTCAAGAAAATTACCTGTGTTCAATTGTGATAGATTGGTAAACTTGTGTGCGGAGGTTCAGAGCGAACGCCACTCGTATCATCATACCGTTCACAAGGTAGGCGTCATTGTAAGATGCTCCACTGAAATTAACTGCGTAGAGTATACATAGATCTGAAATTTATATTTAAATTCTCATTGCTGTAAATTTGGTGTCGTAGTTTTTGCACTGAGGACAGGTTGTGGTAAGATAGTGTGGTGAGGATTAATGTTGTGAGAACGAGGTCAACAAAAATTCTTTTATATATCTGTCTAATGGAAGTGATTAAAATTTCCATATTACAAAGTTATTTGGTGGAAAGTTAGCATGATTATAATTGAATGCTATTGTTGGAAAATGGTTATTTTGTAACACAAGTTTGAATGACGGCAGAGAGGCGATGACTGAATGTATTCGAGATAAGATACTAAAAAGTTTATGATAGGAGTGATACTGTTTGATAGGGGGAGAACAAAGGTGTAATGGAGCTCAAGTGAACGCGAATAGTCGGATAGGAGAAAATGGAGTTATGAAGCGACTTGGACAAACAGGGGATAAAGCCTGATTTACAAGGAATGAATGGTACAGGTAGAGTGAACTATGGATAGAGTTAAAGGAGCGTAGGGAGGGAGATGAGTGTCGACGAAGAATTTGATTGTGTGTTCAGAGAATGCTTGTTGACTACAAATAATTTAACGCAGCCCAATCAGGGACTGGTTGCGTTCTCTGACATCACTAACATCTTCTCTAACATCTTCAGCAATTATAATATTCATTATACATGGAAGCTATTTGACTCCATTAATACGCAAAAATTGTGAATAAAATAGAATGTTAGTCTAAATAATTGACTTTACATGTGGATGTAAAAATAATTGTTGAACACCCTGTATGAGTTGAATATATACATAGATTAGGATGGTTTTTTAGGTCTCAATCTATATGGACAAGAGTTCACTTATGTGTTTTTCAGGCACTGTCGAGTTCTGTACGGAGAGTGAAAGGATGTTCAGTAGATGCAAATAAAATTGTAATTTGTTGAAGTAGTATATCTTCCGGGAGAGAGGAGAGATTTCTAGTTCACTACATCTCTTTTCCATAACCAGGTCTTTGAAGTGTGTGAAACATTTACTACTGAAAAAGAACTAAAGTATTACTACTCGTTTTTTCCTTTCATTTTTAAATTGATCAGTAAACTGTAGCGGTACCATTTTGATGCCAATGAACCTCCGTTAGAATCTATTATTGCAAAAAAATATACAGGTTCGTCGAGCTACAGGTTGCGCGAGAGGCAGGTCAGCGTACTCTTTACTGTACTGTGGCGTACGTCTTCGATCACAGTCGAGAAACGAGCGCAGACGCTGGAGGTCTCATGGTCACAAGAGCAGGAGTGTTGCTCTGTGGCCACTCGTTATGACGGCTGCTCCTGTCACGCTTTTCCACCTCAGCTGTGTTCTTCCTGTTTTGGACGTGTGCTCGCTGGGGGGAATAATGAGCAAACTATACTGCACATTGATGAAGCCAAGAACTCTACGTGCGGTGCATCTCGAAGCTGCAATTAACCGTGACTATTGGAAGAGCGTAGAGAATCAAAATGCTGGCTTGCGCTCACGCACATTATGTTGGAAAACAAAAGAAACCTACAGATTGTGTTGAGATGAGTCTAAGAAAACAGTTCCTGCGTCAATGTGTCAAAAACTTAACTGTTAAAGCTTAAATGGATACGTGAATTCTAATTTAAACTGGGCAGGTGATCAGAATATTAAAAAACACTTTCCAAAAAACAGTTTTTAAATTGTGTTCCATTCACAGACGTTTTCTCTATTCTTCTATCTTCTATTTAAATATAACCTATATTGGTGGTATGATAACACGGGAAAAGAGTTCAACTTTTCTGATTTCCTTCCCGTACTAAATAGACTCATAGAATAACAAGGGCAAGTGATGTGTGAACATTAGAAGAAAATTGAACTCAGGATGTACTGTTGTTGCTGTGGACAGTGTTGAAGAGCAGCTATTAGCCGTCCTTGCCGTCCTTGTCGTCCTTGCTGTATCACGCAGGTTATCAAGTGCGAATCACCAGAGCAAGTAAATATCAGGTACTGGAGTCCTCAAGGGAGGATTTCTCTCCCTCATGATGGCTGTGATTTTGTGAATCATTACTTCGTTTATTTTTTAATGTTAGTATTAGTATTAGTAAATTCAAGTATTTAGTACGGCTAAATTTAACGCTGTATATCGCAAAAGTTGCTCAGACATATACCAATATTTTCCTCACGATAGCCTTCAGATTATGTGCGCAAAAACATTGATCGCTTATACAGCATGTGATGGTTGCACAATACGAGGGTCGTAAATCGTGGTCTTCAAAATATTATACGACCCAAATACATACTCGTATTTGGAAAACTGTTCAATTTTGTCCTTTACTTTCCCACACCTTGGACCTCTGATAAGATTCACGTCACATTCTATGTATCAATTTCATAGGACACGTTTCTATCGAGAACGAATCTACAGTAAGTTGCGAGGCAAAAGTGAAGTTGAAGATTAAATTTCATTCTTAACGGTTTTAGACGCGCATGAAAATGTCAAGAGCAGCTTGAACTGAACAGGAACAACAGTAAATCTGTAGTGTGTCATGAACACTATGTCTGTTTTGTACATTTCTTATAAAAAATTGTTTTTATTATTATATTTCTGGTTTAACCACCACATTTCCTTTCTTATAGCAAAACAAAGTGTAAGATAGATGGCGAAATGACATGTAATCAAATATCATACTGAAACAACAAAGTACCAGGGCTGATATGAGTTTCTCTTAACGCAGAACAGCAGAAACTTCCATTCAGTGCTTCTATTAATGGACGACAGCAATACCTCAGAAGTGAGAGACCTACATACATAAGAGGGCTTTCTTTCCCGTAGAACTTCTATCAGAAGCGGATCCGTTTTCACTGCGTTGTGATAAATCCAGTTGACGCTATAGGATGTACGTGATTCAGCTGGCATAAAATTTCACGACTTTATCATAACAGTGCATCACTCATTTATTATTAAACGTATTTATTCCTGGGTATTCCATTGAATCATTGAGCTTGATTTAATTTTTAAGCATAAGTCAAATTTTACATCATATTTGTAGTAGTTTGAGTTCAGGACTTGAGTTACGTAAAAGTTTAGAAGAGGCAATATCAGAATCTTGTAGTGGAATCTTACACATTACGAACAGGGAAAATTACTCAAACTGCAAATAATTCATAAATGAAAGCGTAGGTTTAATTTTAGTTTGAAGGTAAATTCGACTTATGCATTTGCACTAACAGTTCGTCCGTAGGACTCAGTCTACAGTTATAATACTATGTTTTTTATGATTGTATCTATGTGAAGCTAATTTAACATGAAGCAGCACGAAGCATTTCTTTGGTTTATCACATCGAATACAACTTCTTGATGTACTTCAGAACTGAGTTATCAAGTCAACTTAGTTCTAAACGATTTCGGTGCGCAAGTCATTCGTTTTCAATGAATAGTAGTTTTGATGTTCGTTTTTTAATACTAAAAGCTGTTAATCGTTGCTTCAGAGCATGAGTGATCAAGTTACTGCGCCATGCCATCCTGGTTACTGGTCATGTCGAGGCAGTTGACAAGTTGTGAGTCCACATGAAACAAACCAACAATTTATTTTCGATATCACATTTCACCGTGTAACCAGAATAGTGACAAAACCTCATAATATTGCTGTGTCAATGTTGCTTGTGATACATCACTAAATCAATGAACTTTGTGGGAAGCCATCAAATTCATAGGAAGATCTGACTTCTATTCCAGCCCGTCGGTCACCGACTTGAATTGACAGAAATGAAGGGACGCTCAATTATTCAGAAAATATTTTTCTTGTGCTGCTGTATTCTCAAGTGCCATTCATAAATGATGAAACCTCCCAGGGAATAAGTAATGAGGTCACAATATTTCAGTGATCGTATTTTTCTGTGTAAGAAATGTAAAATATTTGTTGGAGATGTCGTTTGTATCACGTCAGAGCAAAGCATAATCCCCATTTTCCCCAGACAGCTCGGTCAATATATGTCATCATCTGACTTGACTAGTGATGTCAACATAGAACAGTTCATGGTGGATTATGAGTAATTTTTCGTTGGTACATAATTCAACTGGTTTAGACAAAGTGTTGGTGCACGAACCAATAACGAATTTTAGCTTTCTATATCAAGCGTCGTGCCACAGAATATGATTCGAATTAAAAATGGAAGTCACTTTGGTCGAGGTATAACTAACCAAACCTTGTGATTTGTTTTTCAACCAACTTACTGCTTTTTGTACATAGATAACTAGAGCCGTGATAGAGTATAATATTGACAGCTATCCTGCACTGAACAAGAATTCATATATGTACTGATAAACAAATATTCAGAACTAAAGTGTGTTTCTTGCTAGCAGCATTGGAAAAAACTTAACAACTTATAATTCCTTGTCGTCTAGAGTTATGTATATTTTTTATAAGGTACGAAGCATATTTAGAAACAGTATAACTCGCTCGTATGAAAAATATAGAGATAAATTAAAAATGCCTTTGGACGAGTCTACGGAAACTCGCTTAAGGACTTTGAAAATCTTCAATGTATATGACTATTGTTATCACAATGAACATTAAGAATATTATTATTATTATTATTATCATTTGAATTTTACTCATTTCTATGGGAGAAAATGTAAAGCGAAAGCATCATCCTTTATTTGCAGTAAGTCAACAGAGGCAACTAAGAGCAGACAAAAGGGTCACGCGATACAACAAATGGTCAACGTGACGCTTGTTCATACCTCACAGTCGTCGTCAATTACACTAAGCCGAAACACTGCTAGTGACGTAGACTTGTGCAGTTCATCGAGCGCTTGTTAGTTCAAATATGCACGACTATTGATGAACTTCTGCAGTAGAGCCTCGATTGTCCGTGGCAGCAGTTCAATCCATTTGTTTGCTCTACATCTCATTAGAATTTTAGAAAGGTATATTTATCAGGCGAAGTATTAAGCTGTACAAACATTGTTGAGAATATTCATTAGCATGAAAGTGAAGCATGAAATCGAAGTTCCATTGTAAATTCAAAGCGGTTTCAATCGATTCACAAGTTCATCGTTTCTCATTGGAAGGTGACAAATAAATCCGTATGCAAAGAAAACCAAAAATGCTCGTGGTAGACTAAAATCAATGCAGAATAACTCCTGAAAGCTACTAAATCTTTGAGAAAACACTTAAAAACCTCATCGTCTTGCATCTGGCTTTCTCTTATTAAGGATTTTACGTGGGAAGGAAGGAGCGTTCCTGCAAGGCCACATGACTTAACAAGTAACCGCCACTGTGCACAGAAGGACCAAAATACACTTAATTGTGGGCCGCTGCTGCAGGGGCTTTTGTCGGACCGACCCCGTAATTTTGAGTCCCTCTCACTGAGTGAACACATTTCCACTGTCATTATTTGAGGAAGAGTTCTTCTACTTCTTTGAGCTCACAACTTTTCCATAATTTCTAATGGCGTAAATAACAATTTCGGGCATTCTGTCGGTTGAATTTATTCCATCACGTTTGCTGGTTTTATTAGGCTGTGAGTGGAAACCAAATCACACAAAAAAAGGCGCTTGATAAATTTAATTTGATTTTTTTTCTTCCAGATAATTCGAAACGAGTGCAGTTTCTAAATCTGCAAAAGCTCATTTACATTTATCGTTCGACGAAATTCTCTAAACTGTTTTTGCATATTTTTATAAAACTATTACGACGCATAAAAAGACCCTTATTTTAGAGTGTCTTTTGCAATAAATTTTCCCCAAGTATTGCTCCAAATGGCCTTTACCAATTTTTCCTTCTCGAACGCAAATAATTTTAACACAAGAGAAGAGGAAACAGTCACAAAATTCGTTCCATTACTCGCAACGCCTCGTCACACGGACTCATCTCTGAGTGAACTCAGCAATGAAGTTAACTCGTCAGTTCCTCCATTTGAAGACCTGCCTGTGGGAGCCACCATCCCACTGGGAACAATCTTCGGGGTGCTCATTGCAGTCTTTGCCAATTCCCTCAATGGGCTGTCCATCATCTTCAAGAAGCAGTCTCTGAAAAATTTGCATGTAAGTCTGATTACTTTTAATATGCAAAGCTTAATGATTACTTGTCGGATTACTGATGAGCTTTATGCATACTGATTTGCTTAATAAATTAACCCAGTTTATAAAAAGTATAAGCCATATTAGGCAACGGGATTGTTTCCTTATTATAGGAATAAATCGGAACATAAGTTTCATGACAAAGGCACAACTGATGTGTTTTAGGAGATTGCTATTAACCGTCTTTATTACCCATGTCAATGCCTCTTATTTAGAAGTGGAAGTTTGAAAAGTAAATAACTTTTCTATCAGCAAAGAATGTATTATTTTCGGTTTTGTTGGTCTTAATTTGTTTTGTTTGGGATTAATTTCTCCTTCCAGTGGTGTTATTGTAACCCCACTTACACCTTCGTAAAATTGGTACAGCATCTATCATTTTCTGTACTGTGACTGAGTAGACAGATTCCCTAGCACTGTCTTTTTGTTCGTGATTGATTAAGCCTGTTAAGATCAGAGGAAAAGTTGCATAAGTTCTTGTTAAATAACTCACAGTCAGCATGAAGGTTTAAAACACGTATAAAAATCAATTGAAGGTAATATAGACTGAGATTCCTTTGAATAACACTGAACGATAAATGACCAATTAGGTCAATAATATTTCATAGTTTATTCAGCGTAGATGATGGAAAGCCTAATCAGTTATTTTACTCCTGAGAAAACATTTACTATTTGTTTTGTGCAATATGCATCATGTTTGCTTTTTGTGTATACAGATTTCGTAGCTTTAAAGAGCAGAGCATTGCAACACGAGTGTGTATCCTTATTTATGTAATGGAATAAGTACATCATTTTTGTATTCATAATACTACAAAACAGAAAACCCTTTTTTTATGACTCACAGAGTAGCTGTTAACGAAATTCACTAAATAAGAACCGAAGAATTTGCTTTAAAAACTATGAATAGAAGTTTCCCTACACAGTACATGACCGATATTGTCGTAATTTTGATCATTCGTTTTTGTCAAAAGTATTCTATTTTCTGCTTTGAATTCCTCATACTTCTGGCAGGAGACGGGGCATGTGCGAGCTTCTGAAGGCGGATTCGGCTACCTAAAGGAGGGACGCTGGTGGCTGGGTATCTCCTTGCTCGGCTTTGGGGAGTTGCTTAATTTTGTTGCGCTCATGTTGGCGCCCGCAATTTTGGTGACCCCCCTGGGTGTCATGGCCCTGGTCACCACAACCGCCCTGTCACCAATATTGCTCAAGGTGTGGTAGTCGTACCAGTCTATTAAAAAACCGTGGATTTCTGTGAAAGCAGATTTGATACGAAGTGTTAAGATTTTGCTATGAAATGTTCAGAGAATTTAAAAATGATAAAATTTATACTTTTTCTTGATGAACTTGCTTACTGTCATGATACAACGGAGACTGCCTACGCTCAAGTATATTTAGAAAGAGAACGCTTCTAATCAAGTGAGTACAAACCATAATAATGTACCTGTGAATAATTCTTTTACAACAATTGGAATTAGTATAATTGTTAACAATACGTTCATTGCAACAGTAACATATTTTTGTTTTACAAAAAGTAACTGAATCAGAGTACGGCAGTTAGGATGTCAACGTTTGAAGTTTGAATATTCGTACTTCCATTTAACGACTTTGCAAGTATCTTGTAAGCTAAGGTAATTCTCTTTTTTACTTTAAACTTAGTTGTGTTACTTCAGGGTTTCTAGGTGAAGAGCTTTGATATAATGCACATCACGAAAAAAGTACTGTAATGAATACATTTTTCCACAGACAATCATATTCTACAATTTTCAGACGATCAATCTGTGATTGAACTGCCTTTTGGTAGATAATGAAAATATATCTGTGTCATATATAGAAAATACTCCAGTTACGTTGATGCTGAAATAAATTAAAACGATTACACGGGGTAGGTTAGTCCAAGTTTCATCTGCAGTACTCTTGTAGAAACTTTGTACGTCCAAAATTATAAAGCTTAACCTAACTTGAGACTTCACGTCAGCAATTGAAAATATTCAGGTTTCTATATTAAGAGAAAACATAAAAGAGTGCAGGAATTTCCCTAGCTTAGTAGGCGAAATGTTCTAACCAAGTTTTCATCTTTTACTCACCTTGTAATTTACAGGGTATCCATAAAGTCTGTTATAAAAGTCTCTCATAAAGTTTTACAAACAGAATTTCTAAGACATACAAATGCAAAACGTGATTAAAAACTGTTATGAACACTAAATACAATAAAACAAATTTGAATAAAATATCTCATCAATTCCGTTTGTAATAAGTTTTGAAATGGTAAATAGACTTTATGGACATCCTGTTTATTTAGAAGCTATTGGAAGAGTGAGACTTCTTGTAGTCACATACGTTGCGATTGCTCCTCTTTAACTTTCGTCAACTTCAAGCGTTCCACTGCACACAGAATTATTTGAAGTATCAAAATTTTGATAGATATACAAAATGAATTGCAACAGCCCAAAATAAAGATTCTGAACTTTTCAGGAGAAGACAGGCCGAGTGGGACTGCTTGGCTGCGTGTTAGTGTTGGTGGGTTGCGTCATCATCACACTCTGCGGCCCGAAGGATCAGGAGGTTGCGTCCATTGAAGAGTTCGAATATCATCTCATATCTCCTGGATTCTTGACCTACGCAGGTTCCATCATTGCGATTACTTCGTTCCTCATCTATATATCTCCTAAATATGGCGCTAAATACTTGTTGCTCTACGTTTTCATTGTCGGCAGTTATGGTTCACTTTCTGTGATGTTCTGCAAGGGCATCGGCGTGGCTATTAAAGCTGCTTTACTAGGAGTCAACGCGTTCGAGAGATGGAGCGTCTGGGTTTGCATTTTCTGTCTTGTCGCTTGCTTGATGATCGAAACTGCGTATAATCAAGTCAGTTTAGATCTCTTCAACACTTCTATAGTAATGTCAGTAACGTATGTCATTTTTTCGACGCTCATTATTGCGGGGTCGGCTATAATATTCTCCGCAAAGCAAAATATTGGCACCAAGGACATAATACTAACGGTGTTAGGATTTATCGTCAACGTAATAGCTCTGTACATGATGAACTTAGACAAGAATCCTGAAATGATTCTAAAAAATGCTGACGAAGACCAGTGCCAAACTCCCGAGAAAATTGCTGTACATAACGTCCAACAGAGCACTAATCAGTACGACACAAAACCGAACTGTGATCAGGAGGAATTCAATGCCACTTCAATTTTAACACCAGCAAGTACTCCAACAAAAATTGACTCTAAGCCACCATGCGGATTCGTCATTAATTCATCTATGTTCCTCGAAGGCAAAATTAAAAATAGCTACTCGTCCTTGATAAGTAATGCTGCATCGCGCAACTCCGAGGAAGAAAGTAAAACTCACGAAAATAAAAGTCACGGTGGCAACTGTGATCAAATCAAATTCGTCCAGTCTTTCACCTCCAATAATAGCGAGGGCAGCAGCGTGCAAAGCTTCTGCCCACACACAAATCAAGGCGAGGAACTCAAACGAAATAATGCAGACGCCCAGAGGGACAAAGACAAGCCGCAAGAACATTAGTTTTCTATACTGCAGAGAGAGCCGTTCGATGAGCACACAGGCGGTGGAGTACGTCCAAATCAAGGGAAAATAAATGACAAAACATTTATTAAGCCTTGAGAGATGCCGTGACAAAATATGTGGGGACTTGAAACAATGAAGAAATCTATATCTAATTGCTTTTAAGCATTTATGTTCAGATCTTCTTATTGTTACTGACATGCTTTAATGCTGCTAGTTCAAGAACTACCATGTTTAGTATATTAGACACGGTATATCAACTTTAACTTCACACTGTAGCCTCGCAGGTGTTTAATTTACTTATATATTTAAAACATGTTTTCATGTGTTGTTGAATGTAACATAAATTCATTGTTATAATCTACTTTCATCAACATTGCTTTAATACCTAATCTACGCATGGAATAACTATGATATATGTATGTCTGTAATTGGGTATATATATATATATATATATATATATATATATATATATATATGTTCCATTCTATATATATATATATGTATATATTGTATACACATAAATATATACATCAGCACAATGACCATTGTGTATGAGTAAAATGACATTGGAAAAAAAGAAATATTTTTGTAGTGTACAAATAATAAGGGAAGCTGACCACGATTTTTGCTTGTTCAATTCAATGAACGCCATTCGAATTATGCAAATTTAAGCTCTAGATGATAGTGCAACAGACGTTTCATGTGAGCTCTACATGACACTGCAACAGACGTTTCATGTGAGCTCTACATGACACTGCAACAGACGTTTCATGTGAGCTCTACATGACAGTGCAACAGACGTTTCATGTGAGCTCTACATGACAGTGCAACAGACGTTTCATTTGAGCTCTATATGACACTGCAACAGACGTTTCATGTGAGCTCTAGATGACAGTGCAACAGACGTTTCATTTGAGCTCTAGATGACAGTGCAACAGACGTTTCATGTGAGCTCTAGATGATACTGCAGCAGACGTTTCATTTGAGCTCTAGATGACAGTGCAACAGACGTTTCATTTGAGCTCTAGATGACAGTGCAACAGACGTTTCATTTGAGCTCTAGATGACAGTGCAACAGACGTTTCATTTGAGTTCTAGATGATACTGCAGCAGACGTTTCATTTGAGCTCTAGATGACAGTGCAACAGACGTTTCATTTGAGCTCGACATGACACTGCAACAGACGTTTCATTTGAGCTCTAGATGACTGTGCAACAGACGTTTCATTTGAGCTCTAGATGACAGTGCAATACACGTTTCATTTGAGCTCTACATGACAGTGCAACAGACGTTTCATTTGAGCTCTAGATGACAGTGCAACAGACGTTTCATTTGAGCTCTAGATGACAGTGCAACAGACGTTTCATTTGAATTCTAGAAAACAGCAGCAAACGTTTCATTTGAGCTCCAGATGAATACGCAACACACGTTTCATTTAACGTTTTTTAACTAATTCATAATGTGCCACATGACTTTTTATAATGCCTTATAATGTACATCCTTGCCCAAATATTACTTTGTTACACCTACAATATTGTATAGTGCTAAACAAAGTTGTGCTATATATATACATACATATCTGTAATGCGCACACATATATGTGTCGCACAAGATTGTAAAACATTCTTTCATACAGCACTTCAATGTACAATATTGTGCTGTATCGTACTAATTTTTATGATATCGTACTGTATTGTGTAATAATGTACAATATTGTAAGATATCCTCCTATATTGTACATTATTGTACTAAATTGTTCTTTACGGTAGTCAGAGTTTAACTGCAGGAGAATGCCTAGGAGCAGCGAGTTACATATACTTTTTTCAATTAATTTGATGACATACATATATACATATAGATATATGTTTTATTTTTCGTAAAAGTTGAGTTTATGTGTGACATTCGTACTAAAAATTAATTACCTGCACTATAGCATATGAACATTTTTTAATTTTACCAGGGAGCTTTTCGTCCATGCTCTATTCAGAGATTTTGAACGACTGGACGAAATGATAGAATCGTGGGCAAAATTTTATGCATCATTGGTACTTACAGATCTCATGCAAAATATATTACCATTTTTTCAACTAATGGTTAAATTGTACATGCTTGTTTTTAAGTTGCTTTGTGTACTATAATTGTGGTCACAAATCAATATTTACAATAAAGCTATAACCTCAGAAGCATGTTTTTGCGTACAGAAGAGCTAGAATAAATGATCATGGATATTGTACACCTCTTCTTTTATATTATTCAGTTTGAACGACAGTACAACAAAAACGCCTATTTTCTAGTACATGGAGTAACTGCAAGTGTTTAATATTTATCTTCACGATCAAATAAATTAGTAACGCAGACGTCGGTGCGGTGTTATCGGAGGAGTGACGATGACATCGTAGCAAGCAGAGTCATAAGATGGTATTTTGCGCTCATAATATGCATGACGAAATGCACAACAGTTAAAACGTAGTCGAGTGGGATCAAATATAAGATTATTTTTTAGATCAAGTGTTATTAACAGCCTTTGGTTGCTGGAAAAGTAGCAGAATACTCACACAAATAAAGATGAAAATGATGCGAAATTTAGTTCAAGTTGTTTTCTGTTACCACGCTGATGCACAACGATAAAGATTGACGGGATTTTGGCAGGTTCGTATTTCTGCTTTTTCTAAGTCTGTACATTCATGGAATTGACGAACATATCGTAAGGGCCACGCATCAGGAAAAAAACAGGTATAACTCAGAGCTTAATTTATAGGTAAAAGACAAATGAACCTGCGTGAAAATATAGAAAAACTGTGTAACTTAGGTTACGATGTTTATTTTCTAAAGACTATACTTTCAGAAAATCATCCTGAACTCTTCAACATCCATATAGTCTTATGGGCAAGCCCTTGAAGAAGCAGCAGTTATTACATGACGACAGAGAAGTTATTATTTCATTGTCCATTCTAAAGGTCACCTAACCAAATGCATAATTGCTAAACTGAACTCAGCAAACAAGTGATCTCCTTTGAATCTAAATTATATAAATGAGATTACCCAGCAGTCAATTCTGTAGACTCAAACAAAGCACAGGTTATGCATAAAGGAAAATTTTTTATTGAGCACTGCTTTAATGTAGTTATTTTTAGGAAAATTACAATTTGAAAACAATCATTATCGATAAAAGTCTGTTGAAGGAATCTCCTCCCTTATAAGTCTTTGTTGTTCTCTCGTTCACATTGATTAATTTCCGTGGTTTGTATAATTTTCAGAAATTTTCGTCCGAAAATGGATGATTAATTGTCTGGTAGCGTTGCAAAACCGTGTTCATATCAGATTTTTGAAGAATATTGTTAAAGGCATAATCTCATTAAAAAATTCCAATGGTTCCCAGGTGAAAGTACCAAGAATGTTGTAAAGTTATAATGCCTTCTTGTGAAAAGACTGAAAAGGTTAGAAGGTCTACAAAATAATAACTGATGTACCTTAGTGGGTAAATACATAGAAAGACTGAACAGCAAAATGATTACACAGATAGCAGCCAATCTTTAAAGGGTTTCCTATCTTTCTGTCAGAATGGAAGCTGCAATAAAGGAACCGAAATCAAAAAGAATGACCGTCTCACCACACCACAAATCTGGGACCAATCCCGCTTCTCTATTACGTCAGGATCAGGCCATCAGCCGGTTGTCTGCTAGATCAGATTTGACCATTTAGGTAATAATGTATTGAAGTTGAAAGTGCATCCTATTTTGAACTTTCGTTGTTTTGCAAATATTGTTTTTCAAGAGAACGTACTGGTACTGCGGTGAAGGGCACCAGTGTTAAAAAGACATTCATAAGTGGCGGTAACAGATTGCTAGTTTTTCATAAAAATCATTATTTGTGCTTTCATCATTTTGAGCCCCAACTGCAGTGAGCTTTGCCGTAGCCTCATAAGCGGTGAAGTATCAGGAACGATGATATTCCTCAAAAAATTGTAGCTTTGAATTCGATCATGTCATGTATGGATATACTCAATCCAGGAACAAAGCACCAGAAAGTTGTAAAAATGAAATTAAAGAAGATATTTTTTTATGTGTTAGAGAGCTACTTTGGGAACTCAAAATGCGGGTATTGCATTATACCTTTCACAATTACTCATAATCACTGCTTAGTAACTGTATCAGCATACCGTGAATAAATCGCAGCATTAAAAACTTCACAACGTTCTAAGCGAACGTCGTTTTACCATACGATATGTTTGATATCAAGTTATTTGAAAGTGACCTCATTCTTTCAGGTCAGTCCCTCACAAGAAGTTGTTCCATGTTTGGATTCGATGGCACTAATCATGCATTGGGTCGATCTCGCACTTTTGAATGAAAATGAAATGAATACTCAAATGCTTAGAGAATTAAAGTCTAAGTTTTGCATACAGTTGGATTTTATTTAGCAAAAAATCACACGCATTTAATTCTGATGCATGCCATTTAATCGACGAAAATAGGGCTCCAATCCTTTTGTGAACATTTTTCATGTGCTTGGATTAATTCCTTGGAGTAGATGATAAAATTGAAGAGTAATCACAGTTTCAATTTTTTAGTAACCGTTTTCCTACATTTTTTGAATTTCTAACCGTCACCTTATCCGTAGACATGTGTATTCTTGAGTTTACTCGAGGTGCCGATTATTTGTTATTCTCAATGGTGAGTAGAATTTAACAGACAGATTTGAAATTACTGTACCAAGGGGACGTTAATTCTTGTGTTATTCATGTCATAACCCACCCCTGCCCCAGCACTCACAACAACAGCTGAGAGGCGAAGGTCATGAAATGAAACTGGTTCCTTCAGCGTTCAACCAACACTAGAACTAGATGAACGAACGTGTACGATAATATCTCATTATTCAGGATTTTATTTATAACAGATATGATGTGGAGTAACTGTAATATGAAGACATTTATTCACATAATAGTGGTCGAAGAATTTCAGTAATCATACACATACATGTATGCACAAAAAACGAAAAACATGGACGAACCACGGGACTCGGGAATAAATTCTTAAGTGGTAGGAAATCATCCTTATGAATAACTGAAGCGAAATCAACAGTTGTTAAGCTTGTGAGTTCGAAATGATCTAAAATTATGTCTTATTGATTGGGAAAAGTACGTTGCCCACATGTAGCACGCAATTGACAGGAAGCAGCTGGACTGGGCAATAAATGAAGCCAACATCCACACGGCAACGCAGGAGCGAGAACAACGCTGGTAATCGTTGAGTGACTACGGTGAAGTTTACATCTCAGATTTCTGGGCTCTGATCAGTTAAATATGAAGAACAGAGCACGTACTCTGCTAACTGACAACAAGTGCTTTGCACTTCGCGAACGAAGTGATTTTGATTTTCTATTAAAGGGATTGTGTAGTGTGAGACATAAGTTTTCGTACGCAGATTTTGTGCAGTGAAAAAATAAAAGACTGATAAAATATGTTAAAATGGTACGTGTATGTATTGTTGTAACGAAACTTCACCCCAATAATACGTGCATACATACGACACTTCAGGTTTGAAGAAATTAATTCTGGTTTATGAGATCGCGTTTTTGCTGTGCTGATTTGATAAATCTCCAATAATGTGTTGCTTTATTGCAAGCAAGTGCTCGGTTAATTTTACGAACTAACTTTAAACCCCTTCGCACAGCAACTGCAGAGAAATTCCCAGTATTCTGTGAAATCTAATCCAAAATTAAAAACTAGTAATTAAGATAATGTTTATTTCAATATTCAACCGAAGGAAATATTTCATCTGTTTGCCAACAGAAAGACAATATTTGTTGGCATCGCCGTCAGCTTTAGAGCCCAAATGTACACTACAGTCGCCTTTTAAATAGACCTAATAACGCATCTACTGTTGAAGCACATGTATTTAATCGACTTTTTAAAAAAAAATTTGAATTACGCACGAATTTAAAAATAACAGACAGATTACTTACGTCCCTTGGATATCTTACTGATAAACTCAAAATGTTTATTAATCGTGAGAAAATACTATAGTAACTTAACTACAGTTGATGGATCACAGAGAAAATAGTTACAAATGGATACTGAAAAACATGAAAACTAACTTTTGGATCGTACTCTTCATGTACGAGTTTCCAATAATTCTTGACACTAAACGAGCGGAGCAAAGGCACCTAGATCAAATTTTCATTTGTACATTTGTTTTGGGTTTACAAATGGTAATTCAAACATGAGGATATTTAGAAAATCATCTTGTGTACAACACATGAGAAGAAGAATTTATTAAACTGTTGTTACGAGATGCGAAATTCAATCTACTATTAGCTTACAATCGATGAGCTAAAACTTCATTGTAAAACTAATACACTCGCTAAAGGCTATCTGAAGCCCACTAAAGCATTTTTTCTTTCGTTTGAAATTACCGAATAAGATATGATGAATGTCACTAACAGCAAAGACAACAACAGAGTAGAAAATGGAAATGAATAACAATAAGACTAAGCGTTTAAGAGACCTGAAGAAAAAGGATGGCTCGGGTTTTAACATGGACGAATATACATGCGTAAATCAAAGTAATAAAACTTTATAATAAGAGTGACATGCTCGTTAAAGGATATCTGATGCATACTAAAACATTATAGCTTTCTTATAAAATTGACGAGTAAAATATATTGAACAACATGCTCGTACCTTAGAATTGTTAACAAGCAGCCGCCACTAAGCTCTCTACAAGTGCACGTAAAAGCGCTATTTAAGCTGCATATTCTTAACAAGACAACAGAGAGCTCGCGTCCTTGAAATGTACGTAAAAACTCGTTTCTTGATATGTTGAAATCTCGCCCACCTTACTGAAGTTCATGATAAAAAAAATTCGCGAAGGTGAAGTGCTTCTACCCGGGTCCAACGATTCTACTTGAAGTTATATTATTTTCAAGGCTCTCATTTTGCTTAGGTCTGACAGTTCTTCTAGAATTCTAATAAAAATCTTAGAATCAGAATTCATTCTGCAGTGACGCTAGCAACACTGATGTGTGTGATGAGAGTGGTGTCAATTTTGGTGTCAATAAATGAGAGACTTCAGTTAAAAATTTAATTGAATTAATTAAAATTCGACTCACAAGTTAAATTTCAATCAAATTATGACAGCAGCCAACACTCAAGTCCATGCGCCAATATTCTGGTTTCCAAACCTTTATCATTTGCTTTGTAAACGATTGTGATTTGCTGACTAATTTGCAATACTCATTTATTGCGATTCATAAATCTGTAATCTATCATTAATCTGTGAAGAAGATTGCGTGCGATCAATTTTCAACATTATATCTTGAGATAATTCCTACTACGAATACGCATGAGTACATACGATTTAATAAATATATTTACTGTATTACATTATAAAGATCTAGCATTTTTAACACACTGTTAAGAAAATAAAGCTAACGTACATTATTTGGTTGGTTTCATAAATTTTTAGTATACTCTAAGTTGGAAAAAAATAAAAAATCGGCTCAAAATGAGCGCAACAAAAACGGGGATTTCTGTCCATCCCATCTCTATTGTCAAATTCTTTACTCCGCAAGGATTTTAAAAATAGTATGGCAAGTAAACGAGGCCTTTGTATATGTACACGCCTGCTAGCACAGCAGCCAGTGCCAGCAAAAATTAGTTGCTGGGGTAAAATTCTTACTTTTTTATTCGAATAATTCTTTGCAGCCACCGTGGTCGAGTGGTCTGCGGCCCGTGTTCTGTATCGGGTCTCTGCTTCATGTAGAAAGACCGCGGGTTCGAACCCGGCCAAGGACACGAGTTGTTTCTCGTACGCCGCGCCGTGCACTCAACCCGCTAAGCACTCAACTCCCTGCCCATGAAGACGTCCATCAACCTCCCGGGATCGTCGCATGGAGCTCACCATCACCCTTATTCTTAGAATGTTAACCTTAAGAATTTGAAAAACCAATGTACTAATGTCTATGTACTGTGTACTCGATTGGAAATAAAGATTGTTTGTTTAAGGCTGTCCTCGACAAGCTCCTTAAAAACACCACGCATTCATTAAAAGAGGTTTTGTCCAGCAATTCTAGTTCGTGTTTTGTAATTAGAGAGCTCAACACATTGTAGATATCAGTACAAAAAGTAGGGCTAGTCTTGTATTTTTCATCATGGCACTCCATAGTCCCTGTTACTATGTGATATATTCGTTCGAACTCGAATAAAACAGTTTTAGAGAAAGGTCTCTTCAATGTAACGTATACTTAATGTATACTTAGTATGTACTATGTATGTACTTAGTATGTACTATGTATACTTAATAATGTATACTTAGTGGAGGAGGTGATCAAATAAATAGCATAATCAACAGGTATCTACTTTTTTCTGCTGAATTCAGTTTGAAAACTAAGTTTAAGAATGAAAAATATAGTTCATTCTATTACGTCTGTCATTTTCTATTTACTAGTCCATATATGCCTCACTCATGGCTAAAACTGATGATATAGCTAATCAACTATGATGATACTTTATTTCATGTATGAATGTATTTATCTATCTATTAAGAAACACTGAGAATCATAAATGCATTTTATATAACTACATCATTTTCTATCTTCTCAGATTAATTTTATTCATTAGCGCAGGACTTCAGTACCATGGCCTTATTACGGAATAAATGTTTGAATTTCCCTCACTCTTTTCGTTATATATATGCAAGAAGTTTAGAGCACTTATTCAGAGGATGAACATTAGTGAGTTTGTGAAAAAAGTATGCCTGAATTATTTCACCGGTGCAGCAAAATAATTTTTTATTTTTTAGGTTTCATTTAAAAGAAAATCAACGTAAATTTCGATCTATTAGATATTAGAGCTATAAATTTAATTTCAGTAACATAGCTTAACTCATATTAATAATCACTAGAAAAAACAAATTAATTTGAACACCACATCCAACGTCGAGCATCGCAGGACAGAATTGCAGCTATTCTTCTTTCTGTGCTCCTCATATACACATTAAGTCAGCCTTATTCCGCTCCTTATTCGTTTTCGATTCCTTCGTCAGATCTTAGTCTTTGTTCTTTCTTAAGATATCGGAATTAGGTTCCCTTTCAAGTTCTGGCTTTTGTTATGAATGAGCACCAAACGAAAGGAGACTGTCTTATCTCTCTTACTCAAGTTTATCGTCGGGAGTAATACGACATCCTTACTGGAATGAACAGTGCATCTGGTCACGCACAGGGACACAGACTGGCAAAGGTTTTTTTGAAGGTTGCTCAATCGTTCTGTGAGAGTTATTACCTAAGGTAGAGAAAAGCATCATGTTTACAGGGACTGATGGTAGGTGTACTGATGGAAGATACTGTGCACTTTTCTATATTGTAGATGACACGTTGAAATCTTTGTGCTGGCACACAGAACTTTCTCTGAAAAGTTACTGCATATTAGACTGATGATGAATTTTGTCGTGACAGCTTATGAAGCGTTTTGCCAGTAGTACAGATAGTTAAGTTACAAGTTTTCTGATCTGAGTTGAGACAAGCGTATGGTACCTGCAAATTTTCAAATACATGTTTATTGAGGAATTTTAGAATATTTAATTATGCATTTTTTCGTCAGCGTTATTAGAATCTCAAAAGAATCGCTCATTTAAAGAAATTTTTCGTTTCATGATTATTTTAAATTTATTTATCATTCTACCACTTGATAAATGATACATTATTTATTTGTACAGTTAATAAGAAATTGAAGAATTCATATTTTTCAAAAATGACTAATGTGGATGTTATAAATACAACAGTTAGTAACTCTTCAGCATGTCACTCGAAGATGGACGACGATGGTGATTGGTCTTGGACAAGAGTGATGGCTGGCACTATACTGGCAATGACAGTTCAACTGATGTCAGGCATCTCGATTGCAGTCAGGAAGAAAGCTCTGACTGCTGTTGCTGTGAGTATAATGCACAAGTGCATTGAATAAACATCTTAATCGTTTGAGCAATAGTTTAAATAATTACTACAAACTGTTTACATTTACAGGACTATTGAACCCAATACTACTGAATTACTAGAGAACCGTCAGCGCTACCGTGGTGGACGCACAAATGGTGTGCGACGCTTGTAACACGCGTTGTTGAAGTAAACTCCTGACCATTATTAGTGTTTTTCATCCATAAACAATTTTAATTAAGTCTTTAATACAACGATTTCAAGTAATTGTAGTTGCAGTATTGCTCTTTAGCAGTTTTGTTAATATTATTACTATTTCGTTTAATACTATTTTGACTTGCAGTTAAGCGGAGCCCGGCCGGCCGGGGAAGGTGGACTTGGATACCTCAAATCCAAGCTGTGGTGGCTAGGCTTCATCATGCTGGTGATCTGTCAAGCAGCTTACGGAGTTTCAATTTCTCTTACTTCTGCCGTCGTCGCGGCACCCATGGCGGTCCTGAGCATTGCTGGATCAGCTATAGGAGGTCGCGTTATCGTTAAGGTGAGGGCTTTACTTATTACAAGGCATTGTAATCTCTGCAACACTTACTCTGTGTTTCAGTGATGTAATAGTGCAGGCTGATAGCTCTCCGTACATAATAAACCCAGTCTTCACTAGGGCACAGAGTAAACAATTTATTGGACGACATTACATCCTTAGTTATTCAGTTATCCATGAATGTTACTTGCTTTTGGGGTTAGAGATAATACTTTCTCCCGTGAGTGAGCAACTTCATTCCTTTTTTCCCCTGATGATTGATGTTGAAGGCTTAGTTATTGAAGAAGATAAAGAAAAAATCGTTTATACCAAACAAGTTGATACATGCCATACGCAATGACAATGCGCTTTTAACTAACTTGTAGGTCAAGTCCTAAGGTGGTGGAAATATATGTTTGCTGATAATCCAAAAAGCTCATGTTTTTCTGTACAATAAAATTGAAAAAATTTGGAAGCAGGAATAATGCTGACGAAGCAAATGCCTTGGCAATAGTAAAATGTGAATAATGCAGGAGCTGAAATAAAACGAATATAACATCCTCTATTTTCAGAATAATCTCATCGAGATCGTTCACAAGACATTAATGTCAAGTAGGCTTCATTTGTCTCACTGTTAGAATTGTTGGGACATAAGCTTTCATAAATTTTATGTATTTTTTTAAATCTAATATTCATCAGGATGATAAAGGGGGAAGGAAATTTAAATATGTTTTGAATTTCGAGGGGTCAAGTCCTGTTAGAGGTAAAGTGGAGTTCCTGTAAATCGAATGTTCTAAGTTTTCTCATCTGCTTATTATTACGCAACATTAAACAGCATTAGTACATGAGTTTCATGACTATATCATAATTAAAGATAAATATAGGCAAAAATGGTGCTAGCAAGAAAGATGCCTGGCAAGTGTATTGACGAAAAAATTCAAAAATAAAATAAAAAGACACTAAGGTTTTCCATTAACTAACGAATTATTAAGCTTCACTCATCTCACTCTTTGAATTTGTGAGTCAGGAGCTTTCATTAGTTTACGAAATATTTTACATTTTTAGTTTCATGTAAACACAGTTTGAATCATTATTATTTTATGAATATTGTGCGGATGGGAAGCACAATTTTTAAATTAAAAGACGTGCAACTATTACATAAAGACGAGAGTACGACAATTTTAACGTTCTCTCATGAAATAAAAACATCGATCACAAAATTTCGAAAACTACAGTAAATTATTAAAGTAAGCAAAATATAATAGTTTTGACAAACAAACAAGTTTAAATTACGAACAATAATTAAAAAAATAATGTGGTTAGTTCACACTGCTATGAAAGATGAAGGTTGAAATCAATAATATGAGACAGCTGGTAAGTAAAAATTTATGTTAAATCTCAAGTTAATGCATTCTGCATTTACTAACATTGGCGCATGAGCGTTTTGATTACCCTATACATAAAAATAAATAAAGGTGAGAATGTTGCCAGCAGAACAGATACCTGGCGAGTATAGTCTGCGAAAAATGCAGAAATTCACTAAACTATCATATTGAAGGATTAATTGTTTTCTTTAATAATAAAAAAATTTCCGTAGCAATTTCTTCATCAAAGCTAATGTCATAAACATTAGAAAGAAGCCTTTTTTAATTATGTTTTTGCAGTGTCGTTGTGTAGAACGTATTATATTTTTGGAGCTTGTGTAGTTTTCACTGGAAATTTTTAAGCACCGTGTGGTTGTGTAATACTCACATTATGCATAACATATTTTCTACGAATGTCATCTACATTTTACTTTTTTTTGTACTTTCCAGGATTGGATCGGACCGTTTGGGTGGATGGGGTGTGTGATCCTGATGAGTGGCTGTGCTATCTTTGCAATAAGCGCTCCAGTGGATATCGATTTGGCGACTGCGGATGAAGTCAACAAACTCTTTACCTCGATAAACTTCATTTCGTTTGTAGTTGTTATTGTTATCATTGATACCACTCTGATAGTCTTATCTTCAAAGTTTGGGTTTAAACATATACTTCTATTTGCTTTTCTCGTGGGTAGCTCGGCTTGTATTGGCTTTTGGTTTACGAAGGGAATTGGAGTGTATATTATGGTAGGTGCCTTTATGGAATGGCCTCTGTGGGTAGCTTTGGTGTGTCAGGCGTTTTTAGCGTTCTTTAATGTCTACTACTCGAACGTCCATACGGACAATTATATTGCCTCTCATTCAGCGGCGACGGCATACGTAGTTTTTTCTACTCTCGTGATTGTTTGCGCCACTGGATTTTTCCCAATCAAAATGAACATTTCTTTGCAAGAAGGATTTTTGTTAGGACTTAGTTTCATAATAATTGTCGTTAGTTTATTTGTGCTCACCGTGGGAAAATACATTGAATTTGATTTCAAAATACTTGTACAACAAAATAATATGGTACCACAACCCCAGCCAGCGCTTGAGCATTCCTCATCCACCCAATGCTATGATAACGAGTCTGTGCCTACTTTAAGTACTGATGAGTCCACGCCTACCATACGTACTGAATAGACCAGTGGTTCCCAAACTGTGGTACGCAAGGGCCTTCCAGGTGGTACGCGAACACTTTCGGGGTCAAGAAGAATTTTTATTTTGTTGTTTTTTACTTCACAAAAATGTTTACTGCCTTACACAGGATAATCTGGCAACGATTTGCAACCATTGCCACACACCACCCACCTTGTCCCAGCGGCCCACCGTTAAATTCAAACAGTACACTTACTTAATGCGCTAATTATTCGCACATTAAGCAAGATAAAATGCAACTAATACTACATATTAGCAGCTAATATGTAGTATTCGTTGCATTTTATGGACAAGAAATAACACATTTTGTGGCTGACGAACCAGGTGGTACGCGGCGACTGTACAGTCTCCAAGTGGTACTTGATCACAAAAAGTTTGGGAACCACTGGAATAGACCTACACTCAAGAAGTACTATTTCAGATCTCGAAATCTAGGTTAGTTGGAACATAGGTACTTTATCTAGGCGTGTTTGCAGGGCGTACTCAGCTCATACACTGATTCAACTATCATAAAACCATGTTGTTGCATACTTTTCATACCTGTTATTACTCATTAATGCATTATTTTCCAATACTTTCATGTCATTTTATCCATTCTCATTACATTTGTGTAATTGGAGCTATTGTATAGTACTCAATTAGTTAATACGAGACAGCACTCGCATATTCACCACTACGATCACTTGATTTATTCAACTTGCGTAAACTTGATTTGTGCCTTCACTCAGAACTTCTAGTGTTGGGCAACTCATCGCTTACATGATCATTTCAATGTCAACAGATGAACACTTATAAGCCAAGGTAGTGGTCGTTCAGTGCCGGTAGTGATTATTAAGAGTATTAAGTAGGAGTAAAGTGCTTTCTAAAATTTATGAAGTGTGTTCTTGAAGGTTGCGAAGATTATTCGATGCTGGAAACTACTTTAGAGGCTAAGTCAACCATTGAGCCAGTCCTGGTTGGTTAATGTACCAAATTACCGCTGTATTTTAGTGATTTAGAATTATGTATTATGTAGTAAAACCACCTGAGAAGATGGGATTTAAAAAATGAAATACCAGTATTTTGTACGTGATTATGTGGACAGTAAAATCATAAAATTAGTGTCAAACAAAATTCCAGTAAAATTGAGTTTTACAGAACTGAACTATTGACCCAAAAAAAGCTTGAAATTATAGAAGTCAAAAGAAAGTACTTATCTCAAAACTCAATGGCAAATTGAATAAAAAATAAGGTAAGGTAGCTAAAGGAGCGGTTGGGCATTTTGTGACCTATGTTTTTGATGGTTTTAACACAGTGAATTTGAGGCTGAAACCGACTACAAAACCAGATACGGAAAATTACTGTGGAGTAAAATATGTAACAGGGTTTTGAACTGTAACTTTATCGTGCCATATTTGTATCTTCCTAATATGGAACTCCGTACAACCGCAAGATGTTTCCTGCAAGCAGAAAAGTTCTTTCAAGTTGGCAGTTGAATGGAAACAAGAAGCAAATTTGCAGCAACGATGATTCAGTATCGGTACAAAGAAGGTGGAAGAAAAAAGATCTTACGACAAAACTTAGCTGGAGATATCAAACAGCGAACACATCCAAAGAGGAGGATACTTAAAATCATAGCATATGAAACTACAAAACGTTAGTAATAGTAACTACACACTCACCGAGTTTATTTCCACACTCGGTGGATCAAAATCCACTTGAAGGAGTAGCTGAAATATGGGACGAAAACTGTTAAACTTAAGCTTTAAAGAAATAAACTTCAAAAAAATAATCTCACTTGACAGTTGATGTAACACTCGAGGAACCAGGATCAAATAGCTGCCACGTTTAATGGACTTTATATCTTTGAACAATTGAATATTTGACACTATGCGCTGAATAATTTAATATGGAGAAGCAACGCTCTTTCTTAAAGTATTTACACAAGGCATCGGAATATTTATTTTTAACAGATTATTAACCAGTTTAAAACCTGAAGACATTATAATGAATGGTTTAATTTTTTATTTTAATAATTGACCCGAACTCAAAAATAAGGAAACTTAAATCCAAGCTATTCATATTAAAACAGTGTGAACTACAGTAGCAGCAAGAGCTTTAAGAAGTCAAGAGTTGCATCCGGTAGCGTTTCACACCAACAATCATCTGACTGAAATACGTTATTAACAACTTCAAAGCAACCCACTGCAGATTCAGAAGTGAACGCCTCTCAGAAATATGGGAGAGACTCTCTTGAGCAAGAAGCAAAGCATCAGCCCTCATACCTCTCCCAGGCTGTACAGCAACAACAAACATTAGCGAGAGGTAGAGCAAGTATTGAAGTCTACGGAAGGCTCCAATACAAATGTAAAGATGAGAGCATACATGAGGATTTTTTTTTAACATACGGATACAGATATTCCTTTCTACTGTTCGTTGACGGAGGCTAGCGGAAATCATGACTAAATCTTTTAATTAGCTGCGTTGGAATTTAATATGGGTGTGTTATCAGCCCCTATACTTTACAACTTTCCTCGCATATTGGTTCAGTTTTCAACCTGGATGTTATTTTTTATCACTTGTTTGGTGGTTTTTCCCTGCAATCGGTTTACTCTCATCCTCCGGAATGAATTGTCTGCACCTCAGTTGAAACTATATTAAAGACAGAATTAACATTCAATAAATAGGATATTCATCGGCATTTTCAAATTTGAGAAATCAAACATTTGCATTTAAAGTTGAGGACGCAGAAAATGTGTCCTTTTATCGAAGTTTGCAATAATTATATAGCTTCAATAGTAAGTAAAACTGTTAACTTTTGAGCATCAGCAGGAGAACTAAGTCGTTACGTCATAATGACGATCGCTATCATTTCGCAGATTCGGGTTTTCCCAAAAAAAAACGTAATAAGTTTTTACAGCATGGGGTTTTTCTGCAGTAACGTTGGACGAAGAATTCACTAAGGGTTGTTCGTGACAATGTATGCCTTGCAATTTATTTTTTTTGTCCATCGCTCGAGAAAAACCGGATTTTAGGAAGACATAACGAAAAAACTAGTTTGGCTTCCAGGGCGTAAAACCCAGCGTTGAGCTGGAGGCAGACCTGGAAATACTGGACAGTGGATGAGCGGCACTTGAGTTGCACGGCTTGAAGTTTGTAAAAAGCGGTGCTCATTATTTGAAATGAGTAGTTGGTTAAATAGTTTTTAGAGGAATAAATTCCTGTTTAATAACACCAAAGATTGTCGGCAGGTGATGATATCATTGGTAAACTCCAATAACTTTCCATTATCGTTTGAGCTCAAAATATTATTTGACTGAGCAACGAAAGATCATTGAATGCATCTGCAGCATCACACGATTTTAACGATTTCGTATATTTAGATAAGAATTTAATTAAAAATACCGGAAGTATTTATGAATGTTTTTGCCTGTATGGAAAAAAGTGATTATGCAACATAGAGGCAACGTATGCAATAGAACTTGCATAATATCAGTACCAAACATATTTTATGCATTTTATTTCTACATTTCGAAATGAAATTATTCATATTCAAATAAAAATATCGCTATGTAGAATGCCAATAAACTAATATGATGTGAATGTATCGAATTACAGAAATATTCAAGAAATCATTAATATGAAGGATAAGGGCCAAAAAATGGCCAAAAATAGGTAGGTCGGTCGGTACCAGTGGGAAAGATTTGAGAGAGAGTTTGGCACAGGTTGTGCCTAAGTATAGGGGTGAAACGGAAAGGGATACTAGGAGGGGAATAGAAATGAGCGCTCTGCGCACATGTGTTGAATGGTGGGGGTCTGTCCATGGGGTTTGTGCCAAAAATAACAAACTGGCCAACAATCATATTCCACGGCCAAATGCTTCAAAAAAAGGCCATACTTAAGACTTTTGGCTGGAAAAAGGCCAATCTAGCACCCCTGCCTTGGCACTGTGGCATTGTGACAGTACAACAACAGCAGGGTTGCCAGAATTGTTACGTTCGTAACAAAAGTGTTACTTTTTGCTTGCAAATCTTCATGTTGTTACTTTTGTTACGACTTTAACAGAAGTTGTTACTTTTTCAACATTCAAAGTTGGTTCATATTTCAAACGCATATGCAAAGTATGTATTCAAAACACGTTTTGTTCTGCTGCATCCCATCGCAGCGCCGCTGTACAGTTCGATAGTATCATAGCTGGGCCAGTAGCAAGTTACAGCTTGAACTTTATTAGTTTTAGACGATTGCTGGAAAATTACGATCTGACATAGAACTTGAGTACCTATGGATAGAAATCTTGAATTTTTATATATCGTTAATGAAGCAAATTTTCGACCATTTTTTATCAAATGATATATATCACGCAATTGATCCAGATGACATTAAAGTAGGGAAAACACTATCATTCCCCTTCCGTGGAAATTTCCAAATAATATATCAAAAAGAAAGTATAGATAAACACCGATAGAGGGGAACTCACTTTAGAAGACACATCTCACACAGATGGAAAAGAACCAGCAAGATGTTTGAAATGTTCCGAAAGAAACATTTCAAAAGAAAACACTGTTGTATCAATTCAAAAATAGCGCCATTTAGCGGGGATGGTCTTTGTTATACATTACTTTTCAAACTAATGCAGAGCCTACTCGCATTGCCACATTTTTCTGCGTGTTTCGAGTGGTCATTTTGTCTGCTAAATATTTTAGTAAAAATACACAGATTGCAATTGAAATGTAGATATTACCTGCCTTTTAATATCCACTTTTGTATTCGAAATATCAATTTGCCGACACTTTCTGTACACACTGGAAGCCTCCCAGCCATCAAATTGATAACAGAAGTGAATTTATACGATATTAACACAGATGTAGGAGCTACTTTTTGAAAG
>VCRD01000020.1:59717-177941 GCA_006783055.1 Trinorchestia longiramus
ACAGACAGTTGGAATAATATGTCCCACAGACAGTTGGGATAATATGTCCCACAGACAGTTGGAATAATATGTCCCACAGACAGTTGGGATAATATGTCCTACAGACAGTTGGGATAATATGTCCCACAGACAGTTGGGGTAATATGTCCCACAGACAGTTGGAATAATATGTCCCACAGACAGTTGGGATAGTATGTTCCACAGACAGTTGGGGTAATATGTCCCACAGACAGTTGGGGTAATATGACACTCCAAGTTTCAGTGAAATTAGGAAAATATCTCCCACAAATAGTTCAGATAATATGTCCCACAGAAAGCACAATTTATGTGCAAGCACAATTTAAGCTAAATTTCAGATAATATTCGATTTTACAAATTGAAACAACATTTTAAGATGTTCTCACTCTTAGAACATTATCTTCAATCTGATTGCCATTTAACGTGTCTGCATTGTACAAGTAGCCATCAGTTAGCCGGTAAATATTTTGCATAAAACTTATTGTAAATTTCCTAGATCGTATGGTCAAAACCCAGGTCGGAGGCAAAGGCTATAGGACAATTGCAAAAACTTTTAAGGTGCATTTCGAATAGATCTATGCTAGAGTTTAAATATATTTGGATAATTAAAAGAATATTGTGTGATACCATCATCGTCATTAACGGAAACATGATTAAGAACTGATAGCAAAATAGAGTCTGAAAAGCTACATGTGTTATTTGCTAATTCAATTGTATTGTATCTGTATTGTAGCAAGCGTATTCTTGTTTCCATTGATAGCTTTTGTACTTTCCATTGTACTAAATTTAGTATTGGATGAGTCCCAAATAACGGACTTTATTTCAATCTTGCACATTCAAACTAATATTTTTAAACTCTTGTGTCTTCTGTGTCGGCATGGGACTTCGGTATTGACCGGCATGGGACTTCGGTATTGAACCAAGAATGGGTCAAACGGCTCGTTCCTATTGCCTTATTCTATTCTGATTAAAATTTATTGTTTTTTCTTCATCTGAGTTGTAATTTTTCTGGAATAATAATGACGTTTTTCTTCACTCAACAATCCTTTTTTATCATCAGAGTAGAGAGCAATTTTTTCTTACCCCAGTTTGAAATAATTTCTGACGCTAATAAAAATCACGGATTTTTAAACCCACGGATATCAGATAACACCATGGAGGACTTCTTTTCAGCAGAATTACTTGCTGCTGAAGCTGGAAACTCAGAAGATATTTCTAACTTGAGCACGTTTAACAGCACCGATGAAGCGAACAACTCTGAAGAGAAAAGTACACTAGAGATCTCCGTGGGGATCATCTTGGCAGTCCTGTGTAACGTCTTCATCGGTTTATCCATCGTCATCAGAAGACGAGGGCTACAAAATGTCGTTGTTAGTGCCTAATGAGGAAAACTTTCCTCCTTTACTTCGAATTACAAGTTTTCGTAAAATACGACTTTGACTTTGTTTGAATATGTAGCAGCATTAGTTTTTTGTAGGAGAAATATTGGGTAGAGTTATATGTTATTATTGTTTTTGTGAAATACATTTCTGTTCAGAAATGACTGAACAATCAAATTATTTCAATCATTAGTATATTCACTATTTTATAAATCAACACTTGTGACTTAATTATTGGCTTGTAGATTCCTCTTAGGTAAAATTTAGTAGGATTTTAGCTCAAGAAGTCCATGAACAGTTTTACTTGGTTTTCTTTAGAATATTTCGTTCTATTTTGAGTATTTTGTAGTGAACGAAGTGACGTAAATTAATTGAGCCAAGTTCTTGTGAATGTGATGAATAGGTCAAACAGATAAACCTAAATCTAATATTTTTTCTTGCATAAATTTTGTTGAATGTGTTTGATGAAACTAGAATGATGAAAGTTCTCCATTCACTTGGCTTTTTACCTGTGTACTCGACAGAAAGATGGACAGGTGAGGGCGTCAGAAGGCGGATGTGGCTATTGGAAGTCTGGCACGTGGTGGCTTGGAACACTCATCCTTTTGCTCGCCCAATTACTCATGTTTGGGTCTTTGATCCTGGCCCCTGCCATCCTTGTTGCTCCCGTAGGCGTGCTGCGAATCTTGGCTGCCACCGCCGCAGCTCGATGGTTGCTTAAGGTGAACTCATTTCTATCTTAACCCGATAACACCCAACGCATGGGCTCATCGTTCGCTGCGTACTAATTCCTTAGTTCTTCACAATACTTTCAATGTAGCGATGGAACGCAATGTGTAAGTCACAGATCACATCGTATATTTTATTTATAATGGTCACAGTGGTGAGAAGTTACAAAGTGAACTATTGTACGAGTGGAGATTAACTCTTTGCAATTCAAGAAAAAACATTGCAGTATGAAAGTAGCAGATGTTGGAACACTAAAAGTTCATAATACATGTTCACTGAACACATTTCGGAGCAAATTCATCATAAAAAATGAAAAAGTGAGATATGAAAAAGCCTATGCTTAGGTCCTATGCGAATGAAACCGCTCAAGTATGTATTCTGTAGAAAAAAATAAACTTTGATGGATAATTAAATAACCAATGAAGAAAAATGTTACCACATTTGATAATAGAAAGCGTGAAAACTGCAAGTAAACAGATGTAAAACAATAGAGAATGCTCATATTGTTTCTATTATATAAGTGCTTCCTGTGCAAAGTTTTGGTAAATAATTCATTAATTTCCTTTGATATAATTTCAAAGTGCGTTAAATACCTCATGCTACAGATGCAAAGAGGAGTACTGACGTGAGTTACCGCCGAGATCACGTACGGCCACTGATCAAGATCACATGAGAGGCACTGAAAATTCGGTAAAAATTTGATGATTGCAGTAATGAAGTTTATGTATCTGACATTTACAAATTAATGCCAATGACTAATCCCAATGTGTTTCTCCATGCCACGAGCCACAAACAGTTGCGCACCGAAGAGATGAATTTTACAACGCAAGGCTTTTCAGAATTATCAGGCATCTGCGAAAAGACTTAAAAAATGTCGGGAGTGTTTTTACAAGTATTAATACTGTCTCTGCTTTGAACTTTCGTATTACTTCAGTAAATGATTAAGAAAATGAGTTCAGGCACTCTTTTGATAAAACATGTAAAAGCTTTTAGACGATTAAATTTATGAAACATAAATCATAGCTTCACTCGTCGTTGACAATTATTTACATAAAGTTATAAATATCAGTAGAGTTAGCTTTGCAGATTATGCTGTCTCCGGTTTCTCGGTGCCCATGTGTGATTTGAGCAGAAAATAATAGAGCGGAGTACAATGCAATGAGCATAAAAATAATTTTCGTTGTCATTGCTGAAACTGTGCCTGAACTGTTTGACGTATGGTTGTAAATCTTTATATCAAAGAAAATGCTCAATGAATTTTTTAAACTTCAATTCAGATATTTTACACGTAATTTACTTTTCATGTATGATCACCTCAATTAAATTTTATAGCGTTGTTTAATATACATTTACGTTCATTGACTATGACTCATAAATAAATTAAAACTAGGTATTCACCTCACATGAGAACGGTTTTACTTCTATACTTATTCTTTAACATAGCCTTCATAATAATTAATCTACAGCTACGATTTTTACTTCGTAGAAGTTTTTTTGATTTGCATTTGAAAAACACAGTTGTATTCTCGAGCAGCGAGGCAACACGACGCTTTTTTGTTTTAATAATTGGCTGTTTATGTAAAGGAAAACGTCGATCCTTAACGCCCGCTATAAACTCGGTGGAAAATGACGTCTAATGAAGAGAATTTTTACTAAAAAGTGCTGGAAACAGTAAAATAGTTGTGTGTTTTGAATACTTTTTATTGTTATACTGTAGGCTGACACACAATTGATGATGAATAATAGTACATGTATTATACCCCACTATGGAAAAACATTATGGAATGAAGGTAGTATGGATAATAAAGTATGTTTCTAACTTCTATTGAAATACAGCTATCATACAGTTTTACTCTAAAACAGAATACCCTTTAATTTTACACTAATATTTTAGAGATCATTTTTGTTGAGTAATTTTAAAATTGAGTATGAATGTTATTTGCATTTAAATATTTTAATTTAGTTTCATTAAATGCATCGCAGTAATATAGAAAAGACTAATCGAACATTTACGACTTCCATACATGTGGAATATTTTCTCAGAACTTTTAATATCTGAGAAATTACAACTCATAGTCAATTAAACATGTACAACATAGTAAATAACTAAAATAGGCATAAAAATATTTTATAGTTGAATTCATGGCGTTGAAAGAAATAACAGGCATTTATTAGAGAAAAAGAATTACATACAAAGATTTAATTCTAATGTCAATGTGGTCAATATCTTTGTCTTCGGAAATGTAAGGGCAATTTAACATTTTGTAATATATAGGTATATACATTGTATGAATGGAACTGAGAATGAGGTTCTATGTCATGATAAGTGAAATATTTTTTCCGACTAGTTAATTGCATTCATGGTTGGATATTCTACATTTGCTGAGCAGAAATACCCATATACTTCATTTTCTTTGGAAAGTATGCATGAATCAATGTGACAGCAAACTGACTAAATATAACCCTGTAAAAAAATACTCCATATTCAATATCATAACGAATTTTGTTTTCAATTGCAGGAGACGATGAAGGCATTTGGGTGGCTGGGATGCCTGTTGGTGATCTGTGGCTGCGTCGTTTTCATCGTCAGTGGACCGAAAGACAAGGACATCTCTAGCATGGAAGAATACAATACCATGTTTGTGTCGCCAAGTTTTCTTACTTACTTTGCATGCATCGTAATTCTGACTATTGTCCTGTTAGCTCTCGCTCCTAGGTATGGTTCAAGGTTCATGCTACTCAATGTCCTCATCGAAGGATGCAATGGGTCGATCAGCGTGTGGCTTGGCAAAGGCATTGGCGTAGCAGTAGCAACCAAATCGTTTACAGAGTGGACCATGTGGTTATCTGTTGTTCTTTTGTTAGCGTCTTTATCAATCCAGTTTATCGTGAATAACCGCAGCGCAGATCTTTTTGACGCCACTTTAGTAATGTCGAGTTCTTACGTTATTTACACGACTGGAGTGATACTGGTGTCTTTGATTCTGTTTTCGTTTAAAGACCTCAGTATGAAGGATGGAGTTTTGATGACATTCGGTTTCCTCGTTAATGTGATTGGCTTAATAGTGATGATAAAAGGGAAAAACATTGCTATTAATTTCTTTGAAACGAACGAACATCACAATGAAAAAAATGTCAATAAAAGTGAGAGCCAAGAAAATTCAGATCCAGTTGACAACAACAAAATAAATCGTCAATCACCAGTCTCTCTTCACAAGCCATGCCTTGTTGCTACGCAGCTGAGGTCCAAATTACCGCACGATGTTTGTGAGGAAACAGAGTTCAGAAATGAACTTGGCATTGCGCCCAGTGCTGCAGTGCTTAACAAATCATTTGAAGTGTCACCATCTGATAAACAAGGAAGAGTTGCTTCGTAGTGCCAATGTTGAATAAAAACTTGAAATCCATTTCAAGATTTTTTCTGTTTAAGGAATACGTAGTCATGACTGCAATTTTCGATGGACAAGTTGTAAAAAATGTAATGCACGTAAAGGTTGGAACATTTAAATGTAGTTACAATTTGGTGTCCAGTAATGCCTATTTAAACTAGAATATTATTGAGTGTGTAACTGTTAAAAACTATTACCAGGCTTTATAGTTTAAAAACTGTGTCAAATTCAGCCAAAACGTCAGCGCAAGATAAACGACGTGGCTCTCAAAAATATGAGCCTAAAATACTGCGCCATTTTGATACAGCAATGCACTAAGGCCTGTTAATTTTTATGTTTGTAATAGTTTTATTTCGTATGTAAATATATTTATATAGAAATTTGTTTCTTATTTCTAGGTTCTAAATTTTTAAAGGTAGAGTTCCAATGAATTACACACAAAATGATGAATTAGAATGCTCAAGGAAACAATTAAATAAATTGATTTATCTAATTCACAAGCATTTGAAATTGAAAAAAACATTATTCACTTTGAAGACTTGAGAGAATTATTTTCATAGGATTGTCATGGAGCATAGCAGAAGCGTCTCTCTGCCCGTCATATGACAAGTAGACTTGCCTTTATGTGAAAAAAAGCTCAGAGAAATGATTTCCCTTCACGGCGATGTTTTTCTTACATTTTCGAAGAAGAAATCTCATGAAATTTTCCAGCAGCTTCCATTTTTCGCCAAACCATTTTAGTTTCTTTAAACTGACCGTTCCACAGCTGCAGAATCTGGACACGCCGGCTGTATGTAGTATGGAGTAAACTACCTTTACACGGGTGTCTTCGCTCGCTCATTCACTACTTTGATCCGTGCAGGAATTTTTTATATTATCTCTATTTTTAAATGTTTTGATTATGTAATGCAAGTTGCATAATTATTGCGTGCTAAAAACATGTCATACTTGAATATAACGAGTCATATAATAATTGTGTACTGTAAGTCGTATAATTATTTCGTACCACAAGTCCCTGGTTATGTGCACCACGAGTCATGTAGCTATTGTGTACCAAGAGTCATATCATCATTGTGTAACGTGAGTCAGGTATTATATAAAAATTGACGACTGGGAGTATGACTGCCATCTCTCCTCCTATCCTTCTTATCTCCTGTTGCCTGTGTTTCCCTGAAATGCCTAAGCGTAATAAAGGTGCCTGAGCGTGATTGATGCCTTAACTTTAGACAGCAAGAGACTTGAGTAGCAGCCTAAGAATAGACTAATCTGCTTGTTCCTGTTACTATAATCTATTCTATATTTTATGAGAAGCATGCATGCTTACTAAAAGTTTAAAATTCATATGTTTAAAACAGAATCGTATTCAAATGAAAGCGCGTAAGAGGCGAGATCTACATATCATCAGTTTACTGGAGTTATTGTCCATAGGATAATCTGAGAGATGATAAATCTAAACAGTAGAATTTAGTAAAAAGTGATGAAAATCAATGGTGTTGCAACGTTAATTGTCAAGGCGGCAGACGCGGCTCATAGATGAACATTTATAAGTCGAAAAAAACAATAATAATTTAATAAGAATTAAGGCAAAGATGACGAAAAAGTCAATTGAGAAAAAGTGGTTATATGACAGAGGAATAGTTAAAATGCTACGTAATAAACAAACTTAATCATAAGAGTTAGGCTCCGGGTAATATCTCTTGTCTAAAATCAAACAAAGATTATGTAATAGCCTTGAATACCGGAAATCGATTGTGACTGCGATTTTCAGAAGATAAATTTGCCTTGCGAAATAAAGTTACGAGTTTGAAATGCATGCGAACTTATTAAATGTTGAATGTAAACTTTAATGGTTTTACCAGTTTAAAAAAAGTCGACACAGCTTTGAAATAAGATACGCCATCAAGTATCATACATCTCACTCATCAAATAACCTATGGTGATTTTGCAAAGATTTATATATGTATGTGCCCAATAGGTTCAGGCAAACAAAGGCAAGATCTACAGACACGTATTTAAAATTTTTCTCGTAGTGTTAGCTCAATGATCTTCGTCACTTTTACCCCATCGTGAGTTTGGGTCTTTGAGTGTTCGATGCTTAGCGTGCTTACGTCTCAGAGCTTGATAGGAACCAGTGTTGCTGAGTACTTTCGGATGCATGTAAAGACGCGCTTAAGGGATTCCTGTTTTACATACACAAGACCAGCACTTGTTCTGCTGATGGTTGGGCAATGATAGAACGGTTGTGGAGACGAAGTCCAGCGCTGGTTCCGTGGTGTGCTTTTGTGGTGCTGAGAGCTTGGCCGCTCGAGGCAAAGAATGTGGCTGTTCTCTTTGTGCTGTCTGATTCGTATTTGATAGCCTCATGATGCTGCTGGGTTTTATGAAGCCTTATTGTAGTGGTAGTTAGTGACCAACTGCCAGATACAAAACCTGCTAAAAGTTCTTCACAGATGTCAGAAAATTCTAAGACCACTGTGTTTTCACTGATGATTGCACTAGTGAAGAAAAATGGGATTCCATTTGAGTTGTTCTTCAGAAAATTTTTCCTCAGAGCAAACCTAGGTAAGGAGACTAAAAGTAGCCAGAGTAACTCTCAGTCCAAATCAAGCAACAAAAATACAATTTCCAGAGCCAACCTCAAGAAGTCCCTCTATTCTTCTGAACAGCCTATTTTTGATGTCAGTCCCAATAAAAACTACCAAATTAGACGCGCGGCCTAAGATTGGCAGTAACCTACGTAACAAATCACGTTCAAATGATACAGCAGTTGAAAAACAATCGCTAAGTATGAAACCCGCGAAAAGTCACCCCCCTCAAGTTCTGGAACTCGCAGACACGAATCTAAAAGTTGGTCCTCCGATGGTCAGCACTCGGAGGACCAACTGTCAGATACAAAACCTGATAAAAATTCTTCACAGGCGTCAGAAAATTCCAAGCCCACTGTGTCTTTACTGACACAATAGTTTACATCACCTGTTTCTTCACGTGGAAGATCGGAAAAGAAGATAAAAGATAAATGATCATCTAAGGGGTTTTCGAAAAGTCTCAGACGTGTAATTCGAAGCGTGAATGTGTTGAACGATCAAAACATGAATTCTGAATATGTTCAAGATTTATGATTCTTCAAGTCGTCACTACCTAAATTGACGTCATTAGTATTTCCTGATGTTCCTCAGAAAAGCTGGAATCTTGCATTATTGCCAATTTCTGGGGTGGAGTCTTCATTTGTAGAATCAGGTCAATTACAAATGGAAACTAATGCAGAAAATGAATAGCTCCGTTCTGAGAAGACAGGGGCCTGTGTTCAGCCCAATACGAACGCAAATAGCTTGGCTGCTTGCTATGATCATCCTTCTAACGTATCAAGTGATACACATAGATCTCAAGTTGCGCAAGAAAATTCTGACCCCGTGACTGCTGCAGGTATGTTGTTTGTAAAGCTCTGGGAATATCCTCTTGAACTTACCAGCTTACGGTTTTTGATGATGCTGGTTCAGTGATATGGGTGGTTACAATAATAAATAGTCGTAAATATATGGAAAAGAAACTAGAATGACAGATATGGATGTGTCTCGTAGAGGAGTGAAAAACAGCGTCATGGAATAATGATTTTACTCTATGTTACTAAACAGTGTTTTAACAATTTTACTGCAAAAAATTACAAAAATTACACATTAAACGGCAACTGCCGTGAACTCAAACACTTACGAGAATTTACTGTACAATTCTCTAAAAAAATATCAGCTTTTTAAACACTCATTAAAAAATCACTTATGCACCAAATAAATTGTTGTAACAGTATCAAATCATAGTTGTTCAGAAGACCCCATATCAGTAAAAATGTTTCGATTTTCTCAATGAATTTCATGCAGAGCATGTGATTTACATACACTACACACTCCATAATTTAAATTTTATACAGCCAGCAATGCAATATTATTCTTTTATAAAGTTAATGAAAAACACATTCATATCCGGTGTAATAAACTAATTTCAGATACACTCGACAGAAAATGCTACTTCAGCTATCGGTGCATCATCCGATAACTTTGGCGGAGTGCAGAGCGGCGGCGGTGGTCAAGCCTTTCGAAGCTATTGCATGGAGTCGTACAGCATCAGCCAGAGGATTGGCTCCTTGTAGTCGTGATCAACGCTCGTCCTCAGCGTCGCGCCTGTGGGAGTAAATAGTGAAACGCCTTAGCTGTGAACCCAGAGTTTCAGTTTCCAAAACCATGCCTCTATGTAGTAGTGGAAGCGCTCATGCCTAGTGAGCCTTTAAAACAAAATCTGTTGCTCATGGCAAAGAGAAAACCATTCACCTCATTGAAATTTTGAAATAATTCGAATGTAGAATAAATGAGTAAACATGAGTAGGGAAATATTAACGAGTTATCCAAAATACTTCTTCTACACTTCAATTATTGTTATGTAAATAAAAAGGAGTCAAAGAAATCTTTCTTGAAGGTATTGTTCTGTCCATAATTGTGTGGTTTCAACTCTAGTATCAAGAGAAAGGATGTAGACAGAGGTGTAATGAGCATCTTTACTTATTCATTAGCGCCTAGTTTTATCATTTGAGATCAAATAATGCGTGTGTGTATACCAACACTACTGTTATTATCAGATTCGACACACGAATCGAAGGAAGTCATAAAATTTGCCTCTACAGTGAATGTATCCACACTTTATAATATCATGCCTAGGACCTCCTTCATAAATGTCTCGTTTCTTCTTCCTACGTACTCATATCAATTAACAAAAATGCAGTAGTTTCGTGGTCGTCTGATGTTGGAAACAAAGAATATCAGCACTTTACGTCCCAGAACAAGTGTTGAGAGCGAGAAGTTCCCTGTGCACAAGCATTAGTCTGATCAGATGACCGAGGTTTAGTGAGAGCTGGTTTTCTGACACAACACGGCTTGTGTAACCGCACTAATGACGATAGAGCGAAAATAGTCTTTGGAATACAGCTAGTTTTTGGGATACAAACCTTGTTAAATACCTTTTCTCTGCAATAAAAATAATATAATAAGTCAAACATGTTCAGACTTGTTACTGTCAATCACAGTACTGGATGCAGACCCTTCTGAACGTTGGTTTCAGCGCCATTGAAGAGCACGTTTATCATAGTAGGGGCCCCGTGCATCACTTGCGAACTATTACCGCATCCTCTCACCACGAACACTTTCTGAAAGACAACACACTATTAGGTGGGAAATAAAAACTCAAGTGTATGTATTCAACAGCTTTCCAAAGGAATTAAAAAAATAGTAATAAGATCCAGCTACTTCACTAGCATAGTAACGTAGTTGGAGGTGAGTCTACCGCCGTCTTTGAATCAACTTTTTGGGGAGAAAAATACTGATAAACATCACCAAAGCTTACAGGTACATGTGTAAAATTATGGCCTGATATAGTGGAGCAAAATAATCATGAAGACACCTCTTCAGGGAGGATGTAGATGACGAAATTTTGAACAATGGAAACTTTTCAAGGAGAGTTACAAATATGTATAAATTTTGCTACTAAGGTAGTATGTAAAGGAAATTTGAAGAATAACGATCATCTAACCCCTCACATAAATAAACTCAAGTACTCGCTAGAACAAAGATTTCCTTCTCTATGTTGCTCTCAAAGTACAACTCCAGTTGTAAAATTTCATCGCTCTACTGTCGGGGGTAAAAGACCAAATTAAAAACATGATTTTATACATAGCTTTCCCCTATTCGACACTGGACAAAGTGCTCCATCAACCTCTTGTGCATTGCTTTGGAATAAACTGCCCACACATATAAAAATAAGCGTCACTAAGGAATTTCAAAACAAACGCATCCCTTCCTTCAAATTTCTAAATAAATACGGGAAAAATGAATTATATTCAACCAAATTTAAATTTCAAGTTTGTGCTAATATTCTGCAGTTCTAGTGTTAAGTTGAACAAATTTAGATTTAACGTACAACTATAGATATCAGTTACCCCACGCAAGCTATTTCAATTGTATTCTACACGACTCAAATTTTATAAGATATGACTTCAAATTTGAGCTATGACGTACGTTTTCCCGAAGGAAACTGCGATGGACCGCTGATAGGTGAGCCATCTGAATGTTTGAGACTTACGTAATATACGTACTATACAGCATAATGTTTTTATTTTTTTCATTATTTTGCTCTTAATGATGATTAGCTGTTCAATAACATTTTTTCGGTAATGAAAAATGAGGAATTCAATCTCAGAAATCCGTAGTCCAGTTGCTGCGAAGTCAAGTTTACTAGAAAATCTTTTTTAATTACGTAAAGTAACTTTCAGCTCCCAGCCATCCTGGGTCTTATTAACAAGTAAACTACATATAACGTCCTTTAAGTACAACGCACGTGCAGGCACCGTGCAATGTCAGTATACAAAACCTTCATTTGTGTGGTAGGTTGTACTAAATTCTTGTTTTTGTGTCTTCTGTTAAAAGTTTTTGGGACTTTGATTTCAACAAATCAAATTTAATTTTGATTAAATTTTGTTATTACTGATACACCAATGTTTTAATCGTTATTACGAAATACCGAATGGTAAATGCGGTTGATTTTTAAGTTTAACTTCGAGTGCTTTATTCACTCAACACGGAGCAAACTTTGTTCGTTTTGAACGCAATGGTGCCACAATTTATCAATCATTCTCTGCATAAAACACATGTATTAATTTGATGACTCTGAGTTAAATTGTATTAAAAAATTGTAATTTAATTATTAAAGCGCGAGGGGAAATAAAAGGCGTCGAAGTGATGTGATTTCTCAGTTTTATTTAGTAAATTTGCAACAGAAGAAGTTTAGAGGATGTTACCGACTAACCTTTTATTGCCTCTAGCTCTGCAGATCAGCAGTATGGTACCTAGCTTGTGGAGACCATAATAACCTCTAGAGCGACTTCTAGTCTACCATGCAAATAGGTTAGAACGAGCTAACTCAAAAAATCAGCTCTGTAGTCAGATGAACACATTCTAGAGACACTGCTGTCTTTCGCTGCAATTTTGGGTTAAACTAAAACCCCTCAAGTATTATGCGATTTAGAAAACTGTGCTAAGCCTTCTACAGAAACTTGAAATTTCTGTAACACAAATAGATACCTTAAGAAAATAGATTATGACCAGAAGTATGAACTCTGTTATTATGCCAGAGACGTGAAGCTTAGAGCGAAAATAGAGCTAAAATTTGCTTCGTCTTTGGGGGTCTCCTCAGCAAATTTTTAGCGTTTTAGTTGCAATTTCAATTTCGAAATATTCTCTTCTAAAGACTTGAAATATCTTGTCGTTAACTTGCTACTAGTTTTGAATTTTTGTTAATGCAATTCCAGATTGCAAAATGAGCAGTAAGTGTGACATCGCGATGAGAATATTAAAAGTGAGTTAATTTTGGAGAGCGCAATATGAAGTAGAAGTACAATGAGGCCTTCCACTTTACAAACCATGTGACGCATAGCATAGGGAATGGGTAAAATGCATGGTCTTGCAGAGCAATTTGTTGTTTTTGTACATCACTCGCTAAATATTATGCCATAGTTATTTTCTAGCACTCGTACGTACACTCGTATAGAGGCATTAATATTATTATACTCTCTCGCAATAGGAATTAGTCTTAAAGCTCTTTCTTTAACGAGTAAAAATTATTCAAAGTTCAACTCCTACAATGCTGAGAATTCTAGAAATCTCATCCACTCGCTGTGCAGGTAAAGTACGGAGGAAAAGGCGTCAGCAAGGGACGCAAGTGAAAGGAAGGATACTAGAAGTGGTGTAAATCGTGAGCAAGTTGCAATGAAAAGAATTCAGAGAAATAAAAGGCCTGCACTTTGCTGTCATGACTGTTGATTGGGATAGTGTATGTTGGGACAAGTTATTGTTTTCCGGGATTGTCTTTAGGGAAATCGTGACTGCGTTTAACTCTTGTCACGGCATTCGAGGTTAAATGTTTTTCTCAGAAATGAATTAACTGCACACTTTTGGGATTTTTCTTCTGTTGAACAATGTACTTATCAACACGTAGGTCAAAATACCAGCTTGCATTACTAAATTCGCTCGAGGAAAGATGAACGTGACATCACGCGTAACGCAATAATATATTTCACAATAAATATAATAATAGTAATAATCATAGATATTATAGGGATCGAACAACGTGGAAGCAAATACGGCAACTCTTATGTACATGTCATAGTTTCCTCTCAATGTCATAACAATGTGAACAGCTTATCTAAGGGTAAAGTTAAAATTTGAGGACTACAACCGGAGAACGGATCCACTACAACGAAAATCAAACTAACAAATTGGCAGTCTACTTACATAATGAAACGGTAGAGTACTTTTCTAAAAAGTATACAGTAGGCATCGGTAATAGCCTTTTTCTTCGCCTAGAAGCTGAACACAAGATTACAGACTTCCAGTAGAGGCTTCGACTAAGACACGGATGCATTTCTCTTTTAGTCTTTCCAGTGCTTTTTAGACAGTAAATACAATGTTAAAATAATAAATAATGAACAGTAACATAGAAGTTTATAAGAAGTCAAATCGTCGGTTCAGCTGATCAATCTCGTGGTCGGCAAAAGTGAAGGATAAGTTTTAGTTCATAACGAGTTTCTTACCTTAATTCATTACTGTTCAATTATTTTTTTTAGGATTGTGAAAGAATCTTGAAGTAATAGTTTCAAAATGATTGTACTTTTTCTGCAAAAGAGCTCGTATGGAATTGATGTTCAAAAAAATCTAGAGGGAATCAGTCTGCAGAATTATTCTGGCTAGAAAAATTGCAAAATTATTTGTAGCAGTTAACTTGATACCATTATCTTAAGTCTCAGAACAAGCGATGTAGCGAGGGTGAAAAACTAAAATGAAATTTTTACAGTATTGAAATACTGATTAATTTTAAAATAATTTTCAGCGCTTGTGAAGTGATGGAGGGGAAGCTTCAAGCTTGTCAGAAATACTGAGATATTCAAGATCCGAAGAGTTACATTAAGATTCAGGGTTGGCTATCACGGCAAAAAATATATACGTTTTTATTTCTATTGGTCCTAAATTCACTCATTACGAAAAAAGAAACGAAAATGTAAATATTTTTCTCTTTTTGTCTTAAAAAATTCTGGAAAGCGTACCATTTCAAAGAACAAATGAGAACATTAAAGACCTGCTAATTTTTTTCCAAAATAATTACCGGAGGCTGATGATATTCCAGACGTAGAGAAGAAGAGCGATCTATTTCCTGATCATACTTTTCTTTGTTCGCTTTAAGACGAGCTGCAATGAACACATTCGAATAACTATTTACAAAATTCATGACTCATTGCCTAAAGATTTGACTGTACATCTCACATAACTTTGAGACAGTTACGTACATAAAATAGAAAGCGCATTCAAACCCCAACACGCCATTAATGGTCTCTTCAGAAGCTCATTGGCTAAAGTGACTAAAATAATTCTTGCAGCAATATTACTCTTATTTTATATCAAGGAAATTATGAAGGAAAAAGATAGCGACTGACCTGACCTTCTCTAGCGCTTGGAGCATCAAGAGCTTCGATTCAATATCGCCTATTTGGCTTCTACCAACGGACTAAATACTCTCCTAAAACCGCAAACTATCGCCTTGAGTATCTACCTAGCCTCATAAAATTACAGTGGCTGCTCCAATGCTCAAGCTTGAAGGAAGTTTGTCACGTGTCAGAAAGATTCAACGCCAATGAGAAGCTTCCTGCAAGCAGCATACCATTTCGTCCCTAGAGCGCTCAGTGTACATCCTCCATTACCTTGTTGTTTTAATACTTAAGTGGAGCACACTGGAGCCTAGGCACAACTGGAGCAGTCTTTTATTCTAAGGGGAAATCATGTGTTCTGTCGCCAGACGCTCAGTTCCTCTAGGCACAGTAGTCTCGAGGTATCTTTGGAGCTGTTCGCACTCAAACGCTTGCTCAGCCTATGCCATGTTTCCAGCAGAGGGTGTTAGTAACCATCTCCGTTTTTTGTCGTCTGCCACAATCAAAAGAGACGAGGGGCTCGAGCGAGTAATCTGTTACTGAAAATTTGCTTTACAGAGGCTTTTGATCAGCAATGTTCAGTCCACACATCCAGTAATCTTTAGAAGTTGAGGGAAATTATATAGAAAAACAGGAAAATAATTCATAACTTAGAGGTAGGTGAAGAAACTTTTTTCTTTCGAATCGAAAGCCGACATTCAAGTTAAGCTTAGACACACATGAGTCACAAGTTCCACATATTTGTGAAAGTTCCAACAAACTTAAATGCATTGCAACTTCTCCCGGAGTTTTTACCTTTCAAATGAAATACTTATCTATTTTTTGACAAATTAGACAGGCGTAGATGCGGCATATAGGATCGAGCTACATTTAGCCAAGACAGAATGAAATATTCCGGTTTATCTCTTAAAATACTTATCATTATCAATAAGGTACGACTCTTAATCAAATTTTTCCTAGGAATAGAACAAATTATTTCTAGCGGAGTTAAGCAAACCAATACCTATTTTCATTCCAATATGACTAAGGAATAAATATGTTGTTTCACCTCAGGGCGTTTGTCTAACTACTTATGTAAAGACCATTTTAAAGGGGGACATATACTAGCAGAACAAATTACACCCACAATATTTGTTCTGAATGGGTATGCTCGTCATTAATCGTTGAACCGAAAAGTTCCGTTTGGGATGTATCATAGACTTGTCATTTCATTCATCTTGATGGGCAACACGCTACATGGCTTAGATCCCGAGTTGAGATACATCACCACCACGCTACTCAGTGTCTTAATACGTTTCGTTTTCAAGGAAGATTTCGTTCATTTTCAGTTTCAGTTAGATAATGATGAATTATGATAGTTCATGTATTACATTTCATTTCCTGCCACAATTTGAAGCACTAAGAATTGCTTCCGTATGGGGTGGACAAGCTCATTCGTTTTTTACTCATTTAAAACGAATGAAGTATTGTTTCAATTTTTGAGCACTGTACTCTCCGCGATGTCTTCAGGACAAATTTTTATCGCTTCTTTAATTACCATGATTTTATCATTGAAATCAATATATAGAAGAAATACTTTGTCTAGGGCTATTTTTTGCATGTTACGCCGTTGCTTCTTTCGATAATATTTTTCTACTGTAGAGGAAAAGAAGATTGCTTTTAGAAAATGGCCTGAATGCTTACCAGGAATCAGACAAATTTTCACTTATGAATTTTAATGAACAATAAATGAATTGAAATAGAGCTCTCTAGACATGGAAAAAACACATTTTCTTACCATTGAGATTCGTTAATGACGATGTCACTTTTTTGACGTCGTTTATGAATCCAACACTTTGACTATTCTTCAACAATAGTTCAGGAATGAGCAATCATTGAATAATTCTCAATCTTGGAATTAAAAGAGTGAAATTAATGAAGTATAATATCAAGCACGATATTTCTCTGATGTGTCCAAACTGCGTTGGATTTCAAGTGTCACTCAAAATTTATTCAACATTTAAAATTAATAATTGTTTTTTCACACATCATAGCAACTTTATGCGTAATTTCATTCAACTGAAGTCATGGATAACAAGTGTTTGGCAAACTGACACTGCCTTTCTCTTCAATTAAATCTTGATTTGGATTTCATACGATTTGACGAGTACGATGCCTGTAAACCCCTCAATTAAAATTCTAGCTTTTTTTAGCGTGGTAAAAACGTTATCACATACCGCCATGAAATCGTCAATCACAAGAGACTACAATTTTTTTTGTGACAGTTTAAACAGAGTTTAAATACGATAACTTATCAATAGCTGGCGCCGCACGCCGCCGGCGACGGTTCGCAGGAGTGACAGAGTCATGGTAGCTATGGAAAGGGTCGAACAATCTGCTGAGCCAAGAATTGAGAACTGGATCGTAAGAATATAACCAGTACGTAAGCTTGTGCGTGCAGGATTAATTCACTATAAATCTGAGATGCGGTATGTACCCGATTAATGGTGAAGTAAAAATAAATGCATTTTAGAGGGCAGCCTACAGGTTTCAGGAGAGCTAAAGCCAGTGAAGTGCAGAACTACCTAACGAGAGAGAAACAGGGTAGGGATGTACGTATGTGGTGACTAATGATCATTATACAGAAAGAAAAAGTTTTCTGGAGCTAGACTTAACCTGCAGTCCTTACAAAATGAGAAAATAACGAATAAAAAATCAGCATCCATGGAAGTATTTTTGTTGGCTAGTACTTTTTACTTGCCGCACCTCATTGAGATGAGTAGAAAGTCACTGGGTGAAGAACTGAAACTTACAAATGACAAAGAAAACGTTTAAATTTTAGCTGAGACTTACGTTAAATCATTATGTAGGAATATATAACGTAGGTTTACACAGTAGGCCAAATCCACTTCAAGTTGATTGTTCATGACGCAGACAAATATGATACTGTTAGGCTGAGCACGGTTTTTTTCCTGTCAAGATTGTGTGCTGTACGAAACAATTAGTTTGTTCTTTAGTTCATTAAGAGAATGTTGTATCAATAGAACATATTTTGGTGATAGTGGTACCAGTTTTCAAAATTCTTCCCACAAACTTTAGGTACATATTTTATGCTTTTTATTCGTGTAAAAATTGAAAAAAAGGTTCTCAAAAAAGGGAAATTTAGCTGTCATAATGAACGGCAATTTTTATAAACAGGGACAAGAGTTTTCCGGGGGATGTTCTTGAATTTAAGTTTGTTAAGCTATCAAGCCCTGATTTAAACAAATTTTTTAGGCACATACTGTATCCTGAGTAGAATGTTATCTCCGTCATTAGTAACCAGGTCTAGCACATGAAAATAATGGCATAATGTGGTCATTTTCTATTGAATAAAAGTATAAGCGAGAAATTTTATGGCCTAAGAAACAGTCACAGTCTTTTAGCAAACTGGATCTTCAGCAATCAGAGTAGCTTCGGTATCTGTTCATCGCATTAAAGCGTTCGAATCAAGCCGAATGTAGCAGCATCACTCTCTCTTTTTGTAAGAACCTCGAGACTGTCCGTGTTTTTAGAGAGCTTCTAGGCACTGTCCGTTGGGCCTGGCAGAGGAGGTGCTATGATGGCCTGGTAAAAAGCCATTTCTATAGCTGAGGTTGGGGTAGGGGGGAGGCGCCCGGCGGCAGGGGGGGTCCGGCTGGCCATTGTAAAGGCAGTGCATGAGCGAGGGGTGGGGAGCGCGCGGCGCTAAGTCTCATATATAGTTACCAGACTGTAAAGATTTTTCTTGCTTACCAAGACGTGATTGTTTGGTGTCTGTACCGTCACCTCCTACTTCATAAACTAACTGAGTGACGAGCTCGGCGATTAGAACAGGGTCCATGATAGGAGCCAAGTTGCACAAGACAAACCAATCGCTGAGGTTGTGCGAGTTGATGAAGCGATCGAGGGTATCTTCAGGCACAAGCTTAGCGCTGAGCTTCAGGCGCAGGCGCCGAGCTGGCTTGCAAGTAAGTAATACCATCATGTACATTCCTCGTAAGAGCGATAGGCCAAACAACATGGCATACCAGAAATACATGAACAAAAATATTTTATCGTTGAAACAATTTATTGGGAGCAAACAGAGGGGGTAGTAGCTGTTGATGGAACCACCTCGGCTGTGGTATTGCAGCTTACACACGGTCAGTCTCGGAAACCGAGCTGTCATGGGAGAGATCGTGGTGTTCGTGGAATTGTGCATGTAGTTTAACCAATCAAGGCCATAATTGTAAAAATCGCCTCCCAAGAAAACGTCTGTCAGAATGAAGAAGACTGTAAGGAGAGCAATTGCAAGCAGCTCGGTGAGAAGGTACTGCCATAACCAGTACTCGTGGTTGCCTCTCGTCTGTTTCATGTGCCATACCAAGAAGTTCTTCTTGTCTTCCCAATCTTCTCGTCTCCGAAGGTTGGTGAAGTCAAAAGGCAGGCACTGAGACTGCGTGAGCTGATGCCATATCTGCCTTGGCAGATACACGATCAGCGCTTCGATGAGCAAGAAGAAAGTGACCCACTGATAATAGGATATTTCTCTTCTCGAACTCTGGCCCTCCACGAACTGGCCCAAGTTTGGATAGATGACATTTTTCCCAATCTGAAATAAAAAACAAATATTAGATTCTAAAATTTTTTAAGCCATTTCATTTTCATGAAGTGTTCTAAGGAATAAATATAGAAATACAATAAAGTTTACATTGAAATATTGCACTAATTACTCATATTTTTAAGTGAAGTTTTCAAAAGGAGGTAGCTAAATTTCCCTCCGACTTTTTAAAAATTTTTAGATAGCTTTTCCCCCATTGTATATACCGAGGAAAGATAAATATTCGAGAACTAATTAATTTACGAGTATGCCCTAAGGACTGGCAGTCTGGCTCTAGAAACATGAGAGGTAGTCAAAGGGCTACGGTGGGAGTTTTTCTTGGCAGCTGATGAGGCCATCACGAAGGAGACTTAAAAATTAATACAAGGGACGTGGATGAGCGCTACCACCGCTCACATTTATGCTTAAAACCTTGTTATATTGCAATCAAATACTAACTTGATTAGAGCTCATACTCAAAGAGTCACTTCCATAACTCTGATACTCAATGAAAACGCGCTCCAGTTTTTTTCATTTTTTGAGGGAATAATTTCTGTAGGTCAGTTTTGGGGTTACAAGTATTTAAGTATCTTTGATTCTGATGCTTATAATCACGAGTTGACTATAGATTTTACTCTGAGCAGCAAATACTTCACTCTTTAAATTCCTTAGTTGAGAGCACAAGTACACTTGGAAGCTGTAATGACATTAAAAAACTACTGTAAATGACGGACAAAACTGAAGAGTTTCAACGATGTACGAGAGAACTTCTCCTTATGCGACTGTTTAAAAGTAATTCGCAGTGGCACCATGGCTTATGGGTGAAGAATTTATAGTGACAACGTACCTTAAATGGCAAGAATTCCCACAGACAATGGAATAAAAGATAATAAAATTTATACAAGTTTCATAATTCAACAACAAATTACTTGTACTTACAACTAGGCTAACAACAAGTCATTGGTAGTGATACCATGACTTATGAGTAATAATATTTCTGCGTAAGTAGAGATTCTACGTCTTGAATGTTACGAATATTTGCTGGCAGGATTGTGTAGGTTCGAGCAAAGAATTTTTATGAACAAAACGCTGGAGCGTCAACACACTTTAACGACTCTATGGCTTATGAGTAACGGTACTCATATCAACAGACATAATTGTTCATGAACTGAGCCATTCATGAAAATGTCTGCCTAAATTTAATAGAAGATCGTGTCACGTACTGGCTTACATTGGGGTGCTCAAAAACTTGAACGGTTCCGACATAAATATCATGCAAGGAACGATAGTGTCACTGGACACTGCATGCAATGCTTTGAAATAATGCTCTCAAAATCAAATTTATCTTGATAGATAGAGCAAGTACATGCCTGAAAAACTACCAAATGGTACATCAATAATCCACGCTAGAAATAATTAATGGTTTAGTACGGAGTATACATTCAAAAAACTTTGGTTTACGAAACTTACTTCAAATGGTACGCTGTGGACGATTTGAAGAAATACTGAACATTAAATTGGAAATCAATTAATGACAAAAAGCATAAACTTCAATGCATAGATATCTATTAAGATAATAACTTTTATTCTGGTAACAATGACTTTGGCCTGCAGAGATATTGCATTCTGTATTTTTTGGGTGAAGCATTCTCGGATTCTCGGATTCTCGAATTTATTCGCGTAGTTCAACTCCACTGCAGAAGCTACTTTAAGAAGATAATACGAATATTATTTTTGAAGATAATACGAATATTATTTTGCTTGGTTCGTCTCTTTGTCATGCTTTGAAGGATTTAAATAGGAGGGAATTTGGTAGGGTATACATGTATTGTATCGTGAATCACAACGGCACATTCTTCAATGTGGACATTTTTTCGGAAAGCTCGCATCCGCTGGCGAATCAAACGAAAAAAATTAGTAAAAACACGTGTATTTTCACGTGTGGGTCTACTAGTTTAGAAATGTTTCTCTTACAAAAGTTCCACGCAGAGTGAAATTAGCTCATACATCTACTTGTATGTAATTTAACAATTTTCATTGTTATGAATTCATTTTTAATGCCGAAATAAAGCATTTACTCATATAATATACAGTGTATCTCCATCTCTTTTTCTCTCTATCTATCACTCTATTTGAGTGTCTCTATTACTAATAAAGAAAAATTGCAGACCTGAAATCAGAACGGGTATACTTGTATCATAAGTATTGTATTGTGGATACCAAAGGCGCCTGATTACTAAAAATACTCGTATTTTCCTGTTATATGCCTTCTTCTCTTATAAGGCCATGTTCTCGGTAGATAAAATACTAAATAGAAGTTCTGCATAACTCATGGAAAATATTCATACTCTGATAGTATCAGAAGTAAAACTGAAAAATGTATTTGATTTCACAGATCCTTAATTTATCACTTTTAAGCCGTCGAATTTCAACGCTATCTAGGCCATGTTATCGGTAGATAAGATACAGAATGGAAGTTTCGTATACATGAATAAAAAATATTAATTTAAAATACAATAATTTGTTGTAAATCTGTGATACATTCGTCCCTATAATAATTTCAAATTAGTCGTATCTAATCAAACTTACAGAGCAATCATGAATCGAAAAATACTTAACGCTATTTCTTTTAAAACGTGGAATTTCCCCCTCGAACTATTTAGTGTTCAGATAAATAGTAACTATTTATTGCACACCATTGCATCACTATTACCTATTATACTTCTTCCCGCTGCCGACATGGTTGACGCGGCTAGAAATACGGCATGGGACTTGGGTAAACAACCGAATAATTATCGAAGTAATTATCCGACACAAGAATGGGCCAGAAGGTTCGTTCCTATAGCCTCATTCTATTCTACCAGTATTACCCAACAGAAGTAAAAAAAGTCTACGGACTTTACATGAAACATTTAAGTATCTCGAGTTGAGAGAATAAAACACTCTACGGATTTTAGAAGAAATATTTAATTATCTCCCTTAAGATTACAATTAGATTCACTTTTAATTTCATTTGTCTTGAGTTTTTTTATTGTCAAGTCTTGCTAACAGATTTTTAATTCAAGTTATGTATACATCCATGAAAAATATTTATTTGAAACTTAATCATTCTTCGTAAATATTTATTATATGTATTCGTCGCCATAATAATTTCAAATTAGTCAAATTTAAACAGTAAATTTTCACCACGAGCTATTTGGTATGGATTTTTTCATCTCAGAGCTACACACAGTCCGGAGCTACACAGCCATGTTCATTGTTAACGTAACATTTTTGAACATCGTAGTCCCACAGACATACATTAGAGGTCCTTCGAAATCTAAGCGTCAAGATCTCACATCAAGACGACATGAAGAACATTTTCGTGAAGTTCTAAATTGCTGTTTCTTAAGTTAGTCTGGCAATGCTAGTGTTGGTACACAGGCACTCTATGTTCTGTAGAGATAGCTGTTCTTCAGAGATAAATGCACCGTTTATTGAGGTTCTATTTTATGGTTCAGGGAAAAGCAATCGAAAAAGTATACTACATGAATACAGAATGTTAACTTATCGTTTATGGAGAAACTTATTAAAAAATGAAATGAATTAGTATGACATCATCATTTATGGAAAACACAGAAGGATTGAATGTAAAGTAATAACCGAACTTCCATATCCCACGGCTGTATTTATCAGTAGTTGGAGGTGATGCCTTTGGTTTTTCCTTCGAAAAACTGGGGTTCAAACATTACAACCTTTGCGTCCCACATATGGGCATATCTACAATAAATTTGAATTCACAGATTGAGTTTATGTGGGATGAGATAAGAAATTACGTAACTACACGTTAGCGTTAATTCTTAGGAGAGCTCCATGGGCAAGTTCAAAGCTGCAGCAATAAGTTGAACACTGAGGGTCGAGCGATGAGAGCACCATAACGAGCCAAAATTCAGCCTAAACGAGCCTAATAAAGGCTTGTGGCTTGTGTAGTGCACCGTTACTGAGAATATTAGCTCAATAAAAGCTGTGCTTCAGGAATTTATTTTGCAGCTCCTGGTTTTATTAGTAAAACCTTGGTGACACAGTGTCACATATGCTAGTTATCTGTTCGAAATGGCGTTCTTGGGAGGCAGTTCGTGATCCGTCATGCAATACTCTGTTACTTTATCGAGCCTTGTCTGCCATCCCTCCCTCCGTCACGCATGTACATGAGTAATGAAGGTAGTGGTATGTGCCAGTACATACTGATAGATCTATGCTAGACCAATACTATCTTTATTTTGGCTTTCTGATAAATATATCTGCTCCGTGAGTACGATGATATGATGAAAATGATTTAGCAGGAGTACTTCAGAGTCACAACTCGAACTCAACGAATATGACGCAGTAGGAATTCTTTAAAGTGATTACACTAATGGACGAAATAATCCCAAATTATATTCCTGGACGTGATTAGTCAATATACAATGTTAAAACATATATAATGCTCATATATATACTCGTGTGTATAAATATTTTATAATCTCGGTAGGTAGTATTACAAGAAATTTTGCCTGCTTTGTTCTGTACTCCATGAGCTTTAGTTTTATGCTTTAGAAAGGCTTTAGATATGTCAGCATAGTGTTTGTTTTTACATATCAGAAATCGATTCGTAAATTACCTTACGCAAAAAATTGTCAATTGAGTTTGTGAGAAACATATTTGGCCATACTATTCTGACTGGTAATGACTCACAGATTTAAAATTAAAGGAAGTGAGTCTTGACTTCATATATAAGAGAAAGAAAGTAGAAAAACCAAATGTCTGAATTTATTTCCCATTATTGATTTCTATTACTGTCAGCATTCAATAATTTCATTGCTCTCAGCATTCAATAATTTCAATACTATCAGCATTCAATAATTTCAATGCTGTCAGCATTCAATAATTTCATTATTGTCAGTATTCAATAATTTCATTGCTGTTAGAATTAAGTAATTCTCACAACATTCAGCAGCCAGTTTTTCTCGTCACTGGTTATTATGATAAATGTGGCACTTCTGCAGAGCTGTAACTTGTTTTTAATTTGTGTTTTCTCAATCCATATGGAAGAGAATACACCGAGACATTTATGCGACCAAAGCCTACCATTGACTATTTTCAACCTATTAATAGATGAAGAATGTCATAGCTCTTCCAGAGTGAATAATTTAATTCAAATTAACACGAATAAATTCAACATTTTAAATTGTCTCAAATTTGAAATTCAAAGATTCGTAAAATTTGATTATTTATAATTTTGTGTTATGAATCGGAAGAATAAACGAAATAATATGTTCATGTTCCGCAGACTTTAACGCATATAACACCAGTGAAAAAATTATTCCTTAAACAACAATCATGAAAACGTATGAAAAGATTTCACTCGATGATATGAATATGAAAGTTCTATTTTTCAGTTCTGTTTGTAACATAAAAAATATCACTTACCCACTCAAACAAAGGATACTTTAAAATAGACTAGAATAGAATCTGGCAACAGGAACAAGCCGTTTGGTCCATTCTTGGGTTCCAACCAAGGTCCCATGCCGTCTAAAGTTAAAGCATCGATCACGTATAGGTACCTTAATCATGCATGGACATTTTAGTAACTCACTGCAACCATACACAGTCCCCAGGAGTTATGAAGGATACAGAATCAGTGCTTTATAATACTAGGAGTAGGGGTACCCTATCCAATATTTGTCAAGGCGATTTTTGAATGTGTTCACAGTGTCAGCAGAAACAATATATTCGGGTAGCTGATTCCAGGTTCAGCCATTTTTAACTGAGAAGAAGTTTAGAAACTGGGATGTCTTGACGTTCCTTATTATTAGCTTTTGACCATTATTTCTGGATTACACGTTATCGTCTCCGTCGAAAAGGCCTCACAGAGTAATATCGTTGAAGCCGTTGAGAAATTTATAGATCTCGGTTAATTGTCCTTGCAGTGTTCATTGTTCTAGGGGATGAGTTCAAGCTGTTGAAGACGACTTTGGTCCCTTACTCACAGTACGTAGTATAATTATACGGTAAAATACATTCCATGGTGTTGTTTACATGCATTCAAGAGAAAAGTTTAATAGAGCTATTCTCCAGTTAAGAAAACAGAAAATTGCAACTCTCTTAAAATCCTTGCTCTTCTCTTTAAAGTTACAACACCCTATGTGAGCTATTGTCATAATTTCAGAAAATATATTTCACAGCTTGCTGTTGAGCAACCTTCTTTCAAATCGTAAGGAACAGTATGTGGTATTGACCACCTACTCTCTAGCCAGCCCGACAAACGTGTGCCTTCAGCCACATCGCAAACTGCAGCCAGCACATGACCTCCATTTTGTTTAGAGTATTTTCTATGTATTAAGATATAAAGCGGCGTCAGAGAGCGAGCGAAACATTGCTGCTCCATCGAGGTTGGCATGGCTCCAAGTATGCCTGACTGCAACGCTTATTGCTGTCTCTGTTTGGAGCACCGCTCCTTCTAGCTTGCTGTTCCGACATCGGCCCTCACACTTCCCCTCTCCATCTATGTGAAGATTTACCCTCGAATCCCAAAGACAACGCGTACGGTAATGTTGGTCAAGACACTTCCTAGTCAGCCGCTTTCTGGCTTGCCCCACTCGAAGAGGAAGTACCGCTGTGATATCCTTATTGATGGCAAGGTTTATGTACATAGGAAATTACCATAAAGCTGGATCAGAGTGCACTCGTGTACATTGAGGAAGTTATTAGGATTACGACGCCATGGTAGCTGGAATAATCTTAACATGCCCTTCTGATTTTAGGTTTCTATCCGAATTTATGGAGTGGACGGTAGGATATTACATGCATAAGATAAATGTACTGTTCACTTGAGTCTTACATGGAATTGGCATTCGCAAGCGCATGACAAGACATCTCGTGATCAGATCAACGTGATCATAAATGTTTCTTTTTTTTAGAGGGACCGAAAGAATGCACTAAGGGTTTTGAAAACTCTGCACTGTATATTTTCGAGTACAAATAATGTAAAAGTGGCCTAAAATGAATGGAACTTTAATCTAGTGTTAGATACAATAAATCTGATGGTTATATTTTTTACGTATTATAATCTCACCTCATTTTTAATGTCCCAAGCAAATTCTTAGTAAATTTAAAATAAATTCAGAAGCATCGTTTGTACTTTTTAAGTTAGCAACTAAAGTATTCGTTATCAGTACATTTTTTCTTGACTGAAGCAGCATTTGCTCACCAAAGTTAGCTGGAATAAACGAGATGAGCTCAAAATGAAGTCAAGAAATCCATAGGAACAGCGCCGTGATACAAGTGTATTTATAGTCTGATTTGTGGAGTTGGATTCGTAGTGTCACATCTGGGACGGGACTATCTCATGGTATTCATCTTAAGATTGGGTCGCAGGAACAGTGAAGGGATAACATGTGTTCACGTGCATACTAAAATGATTCTTAAACGAAAAGTCAGTATTTGAACTTACATAATTCTAAAGTCGGATAAAAAATTGTTGGACCAATCCATACTCAAGTCAAAACAGAGTGGGTGTCACAGTAAGCAGATCCGGTAACGTCTGACCAGAATAATGGAAATTGGTGTTTGACATTTCCTAATATACTTCAGCATAGAAAAGTCATCAAATGAACTAATAAATATTTTTATTTTGATGGTGGGGCTTCGTAGTAAGCGTGTCTTTTTGTTGTACGGCAAACACAAGCTTGAAGTTAGCTCACCTTTGGTTGGACCTTCGTATGTACTTTCTAGTGTATGAATCTCTCTCATGAAAATTTAATTTTTTTATAATTATAGTTTCCATTTTCGTTATTTCTTTCGTGTGGAGCATGAAACTATATGAACTATTAAAACAATTTCCAAGTATTGCTTGAAAGGAAAAGGTGAATAGTTTGAAACATAGGTAACCTTTAGTTAAATAGGAATATAATTTCTCTATTACACCTTAAAGGCAGCGCGTCAAAGCAGCCAGGAATAACGTAACTCAATTTTGAGATTGTCAGTCTTGTTTGTAAGCTTGAAATTATTGAATTTCAAAACCAGTAACGTGAAATGCCTCACGAGCGTTCAAACTGTGTTCTAAAATGCAAATACAAGCCAGACTCTAACAACGGCCTGGATCAAGGAAAGGCTTTGTATTTGAAACAGAGGATATTCATGCTAGGCTCCCATTGTCTCCATAATATAAAAACAAAAAAAGTGACTGATATTCATGGACGTAGAGGATTTCTGGGATTCCTAATGTTTGGAAGTTCAACCATGAGAATGACTCGTCTGAGTAAGGCCATTTGCTGTTAGAAAAGAGTACTGCTTGCAGGATTTTTGTCGTCAGATGAGACTTCGAACAAGTGAAGCAATTTCTTCCAGAAAAGAAGAGCAGTTTCAAGAATCCGTATCGTAAGATAAGGAGTTGGTCAAATGAGTTCTACTTAATGGCTTTGCAGCCTACTTCTGCTTCGTTAAATCTTGCAGCAGCGTGACTTAACTCGTTCAGATCCTTCGCTAACTGGAACAAATTAACATGTCACATAAGACATAGAATAGACATTTTTTAGGAAATTCATGGATGGTCAATAATTTATTTGTGTAAAAACAGCAGCCACTGAATATTGCCATTATTAGAAAAAGTTTCCACATACGCTCTTTACAGAGACAAAAATAAAAGCTGAAGCTCAAAAGATAAACAGAATGATGGAGAATTTGGCATAAATGTTAATTAAATTTCAAGATATTAGAATAATTAGGGTGTCCGAGAGTTAATTGTTATTCTTCTTGAAAACAAAAAAGTTAATTACGTGATATTATCCTCGCTGTGGGAATTCATACGTATGCTACCAACACTCAGTGGAAACAGTAAAGATGAATCTTTATGAATTAAAGTCTTTGGAGCTTCGAATAATTTTTTGGCTTTACTTACGCGGGTAAGTGAACATTTCACATGTTTATTCTCAGTCCAACAGCCTCATCACTTGAATTAGGATTGTAATAGAACCAATTAATGTTAATGGAGTCAAAGTAAGCAACATTTATGGTGTACAGGAAATTGAATATTGATTTAATAAAAGGAGTTTTAGTAAAACACCGACAGTAAATCACACGTCAAATCCCAACAAGAACACGTGGTATACTCCATTAATTAATCAGATGAAGTGTGTTGTCATTTTAATTTAGAGATACCTCAGAAGAATGGAGAAATCCTCCAACGCTAAAATAAAATACTTGTTTGACTTGTGTAAAAACTGATGCTCCTATTGAAATAAGAGTACACTGATTCTAGAATATTAATTAAGGTTAATAGTTGTGAAATATACCAGTATAGACTCAGCTGTTTCATAAATAGTCGGAGCTTAAACAACGTTTTCAAAATCCTGCGTTTGTAGCTCTATAACTCAGTTAAACTCACAAATAGAAAAATGGAACGATCCACATGAGGAAGTCAGGAATCATGCATGTGGTGTGAGCAAAACCCTATCTCCTAGAAGAGAACAAGAGAAGAACCGTCTCCTACTTCCTTAATGATATGTAAATATTTTAATGGAAGTTCATCAGAACCTGCGAAGCCTTCATTAATTCAAACAACTTCCAACGGCACGCGCGGCCAGCCACTTAATAATATTTACTCAAATTCCAAAGATTCTTTAAATTTCCCTTGGACATTAAAGGGGAATCTTGTACGATGGCTGAGGTCGAGTTGGAATCTGCTATAATAGATCTCAATTGTGTGATCAATGGAAAAAAAGTGTTCGAAAACGGACTATCTTTGCAATTGCGTTACGAAAAAGGCGGCAATATTTCGAAAACTAACAGGAAGCGAGGTTTTCTTGGGCTACTTTTGCCAAGTGTTTCCAAATTATGTGTTCCAAGATGACAGGTTACGTGCACATTTAAAATAATTCCAGCAGCTTAAAAAAATTTTTACCTGGAAACTCAATTTTTATATGATTCATTCGCAAGAAGCGGGGTCAAGATACATAGTCCACACTCGGATTTGGGCTTACTCGTAAGTGTGAGATTATGTTGAAAATTTGCCTATTTTGCTACAGTGCTTTACTTGATGAAAACTTTAGCAACGATGCACAGTTTTTAGAGTTACTGACACAGGAAAAGCAGTTCTTCGTAATAGTGTTTGAAAAAGGATTTAATTTTGGCCTTAATATCACGTTATCAATCATTGTTATAATGGTAGAATTATTTAAAAAAAATTGAGGTAGAAATCTTTCGAAGGAAGAAAAACAAAGAAATAATGTTGTTCTGCAATGATGCTCCCGTTGATAGAGTAGTCGGAAGCACTCAGCATTAGCTGGGGTGTGATGCAGGAGGATACAGCTTACTCTCCTAATTTGAAGGATGATGGAGCATACACACTACTCTTCCAATTTGAGAGTTGAAGGAGGATACAGACTACTCTTCCAGTTTGAGGGATGATGGACGATATAGACCACTTTTACGGTTCGACTGATAACAGGTTGTGAAAGCGGGTAGGTCCAAGGGTTCGTTTATTTGTATTTGCAAAAGCAATATTTTGCGTGCACAAGAAGAAAAACCTCGAACAAGAACTCTTTTCATACAAATCGTTTCCTTCCATACTCTAAAAATACAGTGCATATTGAGCTGCAAATGCCACACCCTGTAAATTCTTGAAATTAGAACTGATAATTTCATTCATACAGTACCTAAGAACGCAGATGAATCAAGATGCATTTAGATGGTTTGGAGTCAGCACCAGGTGGCCATTCCTTGCAGCTCCTCCAACGCCGAGCTCACTGTCCAACTTTCAAAGTCCGCACGAAATAAACTTCAGAACTTGGCGTACTGAGAGCGTTTTCAAACAATCTTGTAATCTTGTGGTGCAAGACTTTAAACAGTAAGATTGTACAGACGTGGCAGCGTAGAGTCGTGTCTATATATGTATATTAACAAGTCTGAGCATAATTTTCCAGTTCTAGATCTCGTTCAGTGTCATGTCAATGACACTGAGTACTGTGTGAGTACTGTGTAGTATGACATATTTTTGATGTAGATGCCGTTCGAAGGATCTTACAGTAGCAGACGCAGTATTGTTAGTATTTGAAAGTGAGGGCTTATGAACGAAGTTTTTGTGATACGAGATTTTGCAGTCCACGGCTTAGTAGTATTGAATTTCGTACTCGTTAATATCGTAGAAGTAAATCTTTTAAAAGTATCTTCTTCGTTTGCACATCTTGGAAAAGAATATTTAACTCAGATTTTGACCAGAAAGAACACTTGAAGGCAAGTTTGTATTGTTTGCAGTAAAAATATCGTATATAATTAAAGTCAAGAGATGAAATGAGCTCCTGCTGAAAGTTGTTATAGCAAGAGTTTACACAGCAAAAACATTTGGCGCGAGATTTTTCGTACGGAGCCAAGAAGTTCTCAATATTTCGAGGAGATAAATTTTACTGTTTTAGATATTGGTCTTAGATTCCATGCAAAGCAAGTTTTTGAGGCAGAAGATATTGTGAATTTTTATTTCGAAGAAGAAATCCCAGTATAGGTTGATCCAGCCTGTACAATGTATACTGATGTAGAGGATGTACTGTACGTAATTTATAATGCACAAAATGATCGTCTGTTGTGGAATAGCAGAGTACACTCTTGTGGAAAATTTAGTTGAACATAACTTTTTAATCATTTTTTCTGATACGGAAGACTCATTCTATTAAAAATTCCATTATCCATAGTAAGAACTATTTTTCCGCACGTCCTCTTACAGAAGTATTTAAAATGAGTGAATGAAGTTAGCATACTTACGACCAATGTTAACTGTGGACTTCATAATAATAACTAAATCAGCTTATCTGAAGAAAATACCGAAACTAAATGTCTTTTCCGTTTCAAACCTTGCGACGCTGAAGTTTCAAGTCTTATACATATTTCATTGACATTATTAAACAATAATGTTATCATTGTCGTGCTTCATTTGAGTATATTAGATGCTGATAATCGTTTTAGATGAAGTAAACAGGGGTTATTTAAATATTTAGATTTAGAAAAAATAGGAGTTGATCAGGAGTAGAAGTTGCTTAATCAATTCCTTCAAACAAATTAAAAGTTCATCTGTCTGTTTGTTGTACGAAGTTATCGTATGAAGACAAACAAGTTGATCTGCTGCCTCAATTAAAACAAAGTTGAAGTTAGGGAGCTACTTGAATTAAAGAAAACTTGAAGTTGACATGCCCTCTGCATTATGGAAATTCGATCTTGACTAGTCTGCATTCGCTTAGAAATGTAGGAAGTTATCACCCTGTTGAATTTACATAAGAAAGTCGACTATAACGCCAGTTGGATTGTGGTACATAAAGACTTGACCTAATCCTAGGCAAAAGATTCGTTGGGTTTGACTAGTTGCTTAAGTAAACGTAATCAAACCAGCCACAAGCTAGTTAACTATTCTGTTCAATGAGTGAGACCACAACTGGCCGAATTATTTAATGATGAGTACGGCATAATTACTGTCTGGACAGCGCACACTGTTGCGCGGTTAACTTTATACACTTTGTGTTTGATTCAATGTTTGGCTGTGCTTGGTTCTAGTCTTTAGTCAAGGAATGCTAGTATGATGATATCTTTGGACCAGTCAGGAGAAATTAGGATGTGATAAGCTGAAAATTAACGTTGCATCAACAAGACAGAAATCATCTAATTATTTTACTGGCCAAATTATAACTTTTGTGAAAGTGTCTTCGGGATCACACAGCAATTTCAAAGACAATGAATAGCAATTTCCCAAGAAAGCTTTAATATCATTTGGTGAAATAAGATATTTCTTGTTTTAAAGTTACTATTGTGATATCGTTTCTTTTCTGTACCTTCATTTAAGTATCGTAAACTTGTCTTTTAGTTTATGAGTGACTAAAATTTAGAAGGACACACTTTATTAAAAAAGTTACTTCAGCTCATTGACTGTGGACACACAATTAAAATCAATAGAACGCGTAACAGATACTGAATTTATATATTTATATATATCTATATATATATATATATATATATATATATATATATATATATATATATATATATATATATATATATATATATATATATATATATATATATATATATATATATATATATATATATATATTCTTGAACTCCAAGTTTTGGTCATGTGTCATAGAACACTAAATAAATTTCATATCTACATAAACTTACTTAAATCAAGAGCTTAGTGATCATCGAGTTTAGGGTACACATATTTTTTCCATCGAAAATGAGACATCACTATTCTAGTCTCATGAAATTAAGTTAACTTGATAATGACGAATCGAAATGTTCCCCATTATTTTTACCCACATGTATAGAGCGTTCTTCTGAAATTCTAAGCAATAAGCACCATGTATCAAAGGTAGATTAACAACGAAGGTTACGGAAAAAACATTTTGTAAAAAACTTAATTAAAACATTTAAAATTGTGGCGCATTTTCTATAACATTTTTCTGAAAAAGAAGAATAAAAAGTATATTATAAACAATTCTCTAAGGATTTAGATCCCAAAAAGTAGGAGAACAAATACGTAGAATTAGCTATGAACTATTAGCAGAATGTGTGCATTTTTCTAAGCAAGGAAATCTATTTGTAACTACACATGGACTAACTACAAAAAGAAAAATTCAAATGTAGGTAAGGATGCAGTTAACTTTTATATTAACTACCTGAATAATTAGCTCACATTAACACTTTGTTCAACTTTGGCAATGACAGAATGACAACTTCCACAAGACAACCAGTTCGGTGATTGCTACCTGCATGTCCAGTAACCCTGACGTCACAGTAACCCTGACGTCACAGTAACCCTCACGTGCTCCGTAGGTAAATCGCCATCAGCAGGGCAACACACAACGAAATTTATGAATGAAGGGAGATTGCGTGAAAATCATCTTCAAGCGATTTAATGCGAAAAATGATCAATAGTGAAGTAATTGAATAAATTAATACAAAAAAATGTTCAGAATAAATTACTGATAAGTTCTGGGTTGATTTATTTGGCTTGAAATCCAAACCAGTGCAGAAATGCAATAGGTATGATTAGATAAGGTAACAGTTTTTAAAATCCTGTTGACAGTGGAACAAATTTGAGTGAATAACTAATAGCAGAATAATTTGTATTAAGAGAAAACAAATCTTTTGTGAATTTCAGTGCTAAAGGAACAGAATTTATTTACATCGTATGTAAAGGCCAGCACAATTTTTGATTTAAATTATCAACAATAGAAACAAGAGATTTACATCAGAAAAAAGGAGTAAATTCTTCGCTTCTAATTGCGAAGAGAAAATAATAGAGGGTTGTTGGTTATTCAAATGGCATAGGAAAGAATGCGCATGAGGTTTCCACTTGATGAGGACAAGAGTATTATCTAAATAACTGTCGCACAAGCCAGTTTTTGTGTTACACGTGAATATGTAAGCGAACATTAGTGAAAGGAAAAGACTGGTTTTACGTATTGTATGCGAATTCAGGAAAATACAACATTTTGAACACATAGTTTAGTTTGAGGAACAGAGATGTACTATATTAATGTGCATGAAGCTACAGTAATGAATCTCAATATCACTAAGAAATTTTAAGGAGTGGTATAGGAGATTTACTGCCCAAACCTATGACTGGAGTGGATGGTTAAAAGAAAACGTGCTTTAGGAACATGTTAACGGTTATAGCTACAGTGATAGTTATAAAAAAGAGACTTCAAGTCAAGATAAGTTATGGAAACACTGTTACCATTACCTTGACTGAAAATAATCTTAAAACAAAAATAAAATAAGGTTCAAACAAGTCATGTCTGCTTAAGAGGCTGAGAACAGTAAAAAAGTATATTTTAATTCGAAGGTAACTGTTTCAAAGTTTCCCAGTCATTAGAGCTGTGATAAAAAACGTAACAGATTCCTAAATGTCTCAAACCGGTAAAAATCTGTCCGTGAAACAAGCTGTGCTCCTTGTAAAATTGGTTGGTTGAGTGAGATATCTTAAGAAAAATTTTCTGTCCACGCTGCATCTTCCAATCGTTGTTTTGATGCAAAATTTTGATACAAGAGTGAGATAAATTTCCTCCTCCATTGCCCCGTAAATCAGCTTCTGCACATTTACGGACAAAAAAAATATATTATATGCTTCAGTTTCCTAGCAATTTTCATACTCTTGATTTCTTGCTTGAACTTGCAAAGTCTACACTAACCCAGTAATGGTAGTTCCTTCCAAAAAATTCCCATTGTTAATGAAAAGAAAACATCAGGTAACTTGAAGACTGTTGAATAAGTGCAAAGCCCTTTAATTCCGTGCTTTCATATTGTTTTCAAGTTTTTAACTCCTCATTTACGGATTTATGAAACTCAAAACAACGGTTAAACAAAATTCTGCCGAAATATTCAGTAGTGCGGTGTTTAAAGTTTCAGTAGTATTCAGAAAATACAAAAATTAGTAATTAGATCCTGTTATTATGCTCATTCGGTAAAATTTCTCAGAATTTAAACAATTCCCAATTTACTTAAAGGTTTTACGGCCGAGGAGATGAGTTTCGTTTTCATGACAGCTTTTACATGGGCAGTTGAAACTTACACTTTATTTTTGAACTTTCCTGAAGGGGCTGCTCACTCTGAGAGACGCTGATGGAACTGTGTTATTCAGGTTGTCACAGAGAACATCTCTCAGTCGAGAGCAGATGCTTGCATTTCAAAGTGAAAAGCAACAAACAGCATATTCTATCAATAATGCTTCTGAAAGAATATTTCTCTTTCGAACACATGCTGCAAAAATTCGATGACACCAATAACAAGTCTGGTATACTGGTGAACTAACTGATGTACGCCTATAGCACCCACACATGGCAATATCCTATATGGTAAAGTTCTGCTGTGCCTTAGCTAGAATCTGGGAATTTTGCTTTAAAATTTTCAAATGATGTGCAACATATTGGTCATAAAACAAAAGTTGATAAAAATTTCAGTAGAGCGACCGTTATCTTTCTTTCTGTCATGTTAGGTATGCTTCTTTTCAGGATTTTTATTTAGCCTCATATAGAACGAGGAGTTCGGAGCCGTGGTTTGATATGCGCGTATACAGTGATAACATTGATAAAATTGCATTCAATTTGTTCTGTCATGTCAAGAATTGAAAGTAAATCTCAAAATCTTATTGTTTTTTTGGTATTGTTCAATGATTATCAAAGTACAAGACTGGAATAAAATCCTTCTCTTTGGAATCATTTCACTATGCACACGAAACTCACGATTTACACGTACATTAATTTCTTGCACGAATAAAAATTATTTTCCCTCTAAGAATTAGATCCATTTTGCATTATTTCGTCAGTAAACGGGATACCAATATTTTTATCGACACATCAATAGTTGAAAATAAGGCTAGTATGTTCAACTGCTGTCGACGGTCGAAAAAAACACGCCAGCTTAACCGCTTCTCATTCAGACTGCCGTGCCGGATTTGGCCATTAACATCGGATTATGACCGGCAAAAATTCGGCCCTGCCACGGAAAAGCTGGGGCTAAATTTGTCACGGGTTATTTATAGTTATTGCTGGCAGAAACGGACGTATGTCGAGGGGTTGTGCATGCGGAGGGGAAGTTGCCTCCTTGTGCTCGCGGGACGTTTCTCTCGACCGGCAGCTCAATGTGCAGAGATTTGTGTAGAACTTCTTATGTTTTTGTTGGAACAACTGCATTTCCTTAAGAAACGAGTCGAGGGAGAGATCAGCGCTGCACTCATCCATCGAAAATCTTTGAAATTCAAGTGCTCCCTACTTTAATACAGTAAATCTTAGATATCTCGAACAACTCTACTAGGTTTAACATTACTGCTGGGACTTTGGGAACTCTTTTCGTGATTTTGTTCTCTTCATGGAATAGGAAATACGAAAAGAAGGATGAAATGCGTCCGCGTGAAGAATTGCATTCTTTATTTTAAGGGCCCATGATCAACAAAGTTGTCAATAATTCCCTCTTGGGAATCTATTTCCTATCTGAAAGAAGATTGTTACTGAAAACCTGAACTGAATGTTTCACTTCAATGGTCAGTTTCTTGCGCTGTAAAATTCCGGATGCTGCGTCATTTTATACGCAATTGACAATTTGTTAAATTTTAGGATTGAGTCACAAAATTTGTGTTTCTGCAGAGAAATTTCATCAAATCTTAAATAAAAGCTAATAGTAGATTAAATTAATTGCAGATAGGCACTTGAAATTGATAGAGAACATTTCAAGCATAAATTTGAATTTTTGGTATGTATCTCACGCTAATTCAACATGGCATGGGCACATCGAGAGCCCTGGCTACAAAATGGCAATTTAGTCGTCAGCTTGCTCTTCGTATTCAGTTCTACTGTACATTTCAAGGAAGATAAACCTTTAATTTCAGTGTTAGGTAATAGGAAGATGAATCTATTTAAGATCTGAACAACTTGATGTTTTTTATTAGAATTCAACCAAATTATACATTTTGAAACAAAGTTATTGTATTAGCCCTTGTGAAGTACATTTTTGTAATTTAGTCTCGGGGAAAATTTAGAAATCTGAGTAAATGTTTCTTCCTTCAGAGCGAGAGCAAACCTCTGACGTAAAACCACAAATTGATTAAAGTTTGGGTTCAGATGCCAGCAATCCTAATTTATGCATGTTTACATCCCTCATGAATTTTTTTTAGGATAGTCTGATCACAAATATTTGCATGGTAGCAACATTTTGATCTCGTAAATATTATATTTTGCCTAAATATTTTGTAGGTCTGAAAATTGTCTTGGCAATAAGAACTGTGTCAAATTGTTTTTCAGTGGTTTTCCAGCTCACATCTTCCCTGCTTTATGATTGTTACATCGAGCTCGACGTTGCTGGCAACGTGACGTCATCAATTTTATGTGACAGACTAGTTGAGCATGTCACCATGTTTCTAGGGCTGGATACTCCGATAAATTGATCAGCCATCCTCATAACAAGGACGCTCGTCAGAAGCTTGAATCTTTTACATTATGCTCTAGATGAGATGTAAATCTTGCCTCACATGCATTATACAATTTGAAGAGGATAGCGTTTGATATTACAGGAATAACTCTTATTGCTTTTGCCAAGTCAATACTATTTAAAAATGTCGGCAATACATTTTTGCATGTGTATCATAATTTTTTATCCATAGCTCAGATAATAACAGTGAGTGTGGTTTAGATTTGATAAACAAGTTAGACTATAAACACACGTTATTTGAATGTTTTTTTCTTAGGTGTGTCATTTATTTTGGTCTCCCAGGTGACTCAGGAGTAGTGGGTACAGGGATGGATTCCTTCGTGCCGGCTGAATGATTTTGTCCTGAGAATCATGTGCTCAAAACTAAGATTTTTGTGGTGCTATGAAACCACAACAAAAGAGAGGGAGTGATGGAATTGGAAAGTATTTTCATCTTTTGCAAAATATTCTTATCAAACACCAGAAATATTTTTGGGTCATTAGTAAAGACTCCCCTATTGCTCTCATATACTTGGTTGTTGCGGGTTGCATGAAGCTTAATTAGACAAATTAGTAACTTATCAAAGTCCCTATGAGTTTATAATGCAAAATACAACTGTTAATCTGAACAGTAGTTTCATGGAGAGTTCGTTGTACAAACTGAACAACTGGAAATACGACGCTGCTTATTGTATCTTTTTGTACCGTATTCGGTCACTGTAAATTATATGCTCTAGTGCCTCATTACAGTGCTGCTAATTGTACTAGTTTGTACCTCTTAAGGTCACTGTAAATTGTATGCTCTTGTGGCTCATTACAACGCTGCTGATGTGCTATTTTGTACCTTACTGCAGGCCTACCTGCTGTACTGTTGAGACGACATTACATTTCTGATTATTTTGCGTTTTCTACCTAATGTTATCTACGCTTCTGTGTTTTTTGACAGTATTGTCTCATCCCGGGCAACTTTTTTATAATATATTATACGTACCCAATCGTACTTATGCACATCGTCACAACTCCCCAATGCTCAATTTGTGCTTCATAACATTCCACTCATCACACTTTACACTGAGAGCACTTCACATCACACAGCACCAGACATGTCGTTTCAAATTATGTAGTATCCAGTGATGCTCAGTCTGCAGGTCCTAAAATAGACATTCCAATAGTTGTAGGATTTTTTTTTGTAAAAATTAACAAGCAAGATTTAAACTTTTGGAAGTTTTACTACTATGCCTAAAATGAATAGAGTCTGACGTTTCTCACGCGACATCTACTGGTAATGCCTCATTTAAACATTTCCAAAGGTTGCTTAAAAATAAAATAACGTGAAGAAGTCCACTTCCAGCTTAGTTAAGATACTTTGCATTCGTCGTTTTGTAAATTCGAATGCCAATATTTTAACGGCTATTTTTTTCTTCTCATTAATTTTATGTTTTGAATTGAAAAATAATAGAAATAATAATAGAATAGAATAGAATAATAAGATATATAATCGAAAACTGATCGTAATGCAATAAAATTATGCCCAGTTTTCCATGGATATTCGCCAAATGGAATATATATCAAAGTTTGGATTCACTCAAGACTCGTATACGTCTATGCAACTCGATGTCAAACGCTTCATTGTGGAGCGACAATCTTCCCTCCCTCATGAATGTAAAATCATACTCCAAGAACCATGCTGTGACACCTCATAACCATGGACACCCTTCCAGTAATTCACAGGATAAAATAAGACACGCTTGCCGTTGAACCTTGTAAAAAAAATAAGTCTGCTTCTTGGATATCTCATAAGAGAGAAATCTCGCTTACACTAAGTGGATAGTAGGACTTACATGGTTTTCTGTTAAGTGATATGAGCATCTTTACTGCTGGCAGGAACTCGATTAAGAGAAAATAGGATCGTATTATACTAGAGCTCGTCTAGCATTACGGCAAGATAGGAAATCTCTTAATAGTATTCACATTACTGCATGTAAATCCAAGCTATTTTATAGTGCTGTTTATGTAGCTATAAAGCAAGAAAATGACTAGATAATTATATCTTTTTTCTACTGATAGGTACAACACAGATCTTTGAGAATTTGGACATTTTTACTGACAAGAATTTGGTTTTTAATAATTACTTAATCTCCGCAGCTTTTATCAAAAACTCACAGTTTGTCAAAGAAATTCGAATGCATTGGATTTCGCGTGTGTATATTATATATGTCAACATATAATGTTGCACATTACTAGGTACAGTATTTTCATACGCAATAGGCTGTGAAATGTTGCTATGTTAATTATACTCGAGAAAATGCGCGTAAATTTACGAGTTACTTATATTTATATAATGATATTAGTTTAGGAGATTATTGATAATACAAACATAGTTTTGAAACTGTTTTATCTGGTTACTATCATGATGGCTCACTTGTGCAGTCAATACATAAGACCCTTTGATTTTGTTAATTATTCCTTTTCAAATACCAGCATCATTTTTACTAGCTTCGTGTGCAAGAGTTACATTGAACAAGAGTCTACACTAGTGCTATATGTTATTGTTTAGGGCAATGCTAAATTATCAGCTTTAGCATCATTTTAATCAACGATTAATTCATTTGGGAAATAAAACATTTCAGTGAATGAAAGCAAGTACAAAAACACAGTCGTGTTGGAGTTGGACGTGCAAGACATATTGTGCTTAATATATTCACATGTGTATTATTGTGTTCTGTGTACTACAGTGCACAGAGCACGCTTGTTCCATTTACAGGTATGATATTGTGTGTTTAGGACTGCTTAGAACTGTCTCACAAGACTACTTAGGGTTGTCTTACACGACTACTTAGGACTGTCTCACGTGACTACTTAGGACTGTCTCACATGACTACTTAGGGCTGTCTCACATGACTACTTACGACTGTCTTAAACGACTACTTGAGACTGTTTATCGAGGCACGACTGCCTCACACGTTTAGTTTGCAATTAATATCGTTCGCAGCCACAGCTTCCTGAAGTCACTGCCCCAAGATAGACGCCAGCAGGCTTCGCCTGTCAACGAAATTAAAGCCGATGCTCGGATTGACTGCAATGCTGCACATTATTTATTAATGATTGATAATTTTGTCAAAGATATCATATTGTGAATAAGCCTAAAATTTTTTCTATCACGATAAAAAGGAGGTTGCCTTCAAATGCATATGATTTGGTCTTTTATATTTTTTACTGAGAAACGGAGAGTTTCATTTTTATAAAACACTTATCTGTAACTTTTTAGTTCATTGGTTCAATTTTCTACAAGAAAATATTATTTTCAACTAGAAAATTCATCAAAAATATGGTGAAATAGTAAACAGTAATTCCAAGAAAATAGATGTCTTTTCGTAATATGGTATCTTGATTGAGTCTCATACAAATCGTCCAAGAATTTAACAGCAACTTCTTCAGTTTTTGTACAAGTCTTTCATAGTTTATGCGTAATATATACTTGAAATGATAGAGTAACTTTTGGGCCACCCTATATTAATATTATTCAGAAATAACAATTTCAATAAGTGAACATAAGAAAACGGTTTTTATGTTTTGAAATGTTCGAACACAGTACGAGTCTGCTGCTATTCATCTAAAACTATAAGCAAATTTGAGTATGCCTGAAATTTCCAGGGGTAAAGAAGTATGTGAAGAGTAAAGGGATCTAAACGAAGACGTATTGGAAGCGACGGTAAGACGGCCTCTGGACAAATTGTTGCGACGGCACCAGAAGTTCAAAGCAGTTAGCATATTTGGCAGTACATATCCCTTCAATGATAATTTAGTAAATCTCATGAAACTCTGGCAAGACACCATACCAGCTGCAGCTGATTCATGCCTTCAAGCTAAGGGACAGACAACGGGGTCTGTAATTTTAAGGGATAAGCTCGGAAAATTGTCCAATTTTTTGTGATCCACATTCTGTTGCATATGTGATGTAAATTTCGATGTATAGTCTTCCTTTTTATGGAAAATTCAACGATAAAGATTCACAAAATTATTAAATGCAGCGTATCTATTAAACAAAACAAAAAGTGTAACTTTCCAAGAAACAAGAAAATTCAACTCTTGCTCCCGGATGTTCTAATTCTTTGGAAAATTTATGTAAGAAATTTAGCATAACAGTGCTTCTTGGAAGTTGTTTTCATACGCTGGCAACACCGCAACTCATCTTACTTAGGTTTTTGCCATTTGCATAATACGAAAAAATGGAAAGCTTGGGATAGCCGACCGCTCACTTCTCATCAGTTTGAATTAATTCAGTTAGGACGCACAGCGCTGAGGTGTCAAGGGCGACAGCTCCAGCGCCGAGCCTAAACTTGGGGCCTCACTTCCTAATTCAACTAACTTGTACTGAGTCAATTACCAGACGCGGTCAGCATCAGACTTTCACCTAAAAAGTCCATCACATTTTGTAGCCCATTTTCACAAAAAATGTCTTACAACAACAAACGCTTCCGTGTTTGGTTCTACAATTCTTGAACTCTTTGAAAACTTGAAGCTATTTAAACAAAATATATGATACCAAAAATCTGCTTAGAATTTGTAACAATAGAAGTCATCGAGAATGCTGGTGCACCATAGATTTCAATACAGATAATGTCCAAGAAGTGATGCCGTCAGAAATACGTCAATTCAGGTAAGTAACCTTTTCCTACACTCGTATCTAATACCGATTCAAGTGAAAATATTAAAACAGTCTCCACAGGGGTGACTACAACTATTGTGATCTAAACTTTTCAATTTTTTATTCCATTTAATGCCTATTGAGGGGATGCTATGACTCTAGATGCAGATCTTCAGAGCTGGGTTTTTCATTATGATTCGCCTCACTTGTAGATACAACCTAAACTAGGGTCACCGATGGGGCTACTCGTATAGACTTGGCTCAGACCGGCCTCGCAGTAAACCTGGAGCTGTCGGAATGCGTGGCCAGTCCAATGTTGTGTTGCGTTCGGTATCGTTTCAGCGTAATTAAAGAACTGAACAAGCACTCATTACGACAAGGATGAGGAATATGATATGCATCCTGTGTTCCGTGCGTGCGCTTTACGAGTGTCCGGTGTTACCATGGAAAATAAGCTTAGAGAACGCGAGACACTGACGATCGTTTACTAAATCTGATGACATGAGGTATTTGTGGAAGATTTTGAATCGGAGTTTATGTAGGAATTCTACATTAAAACATTGAGTTAAGGTGCAAGTAGGTGATGCCGCTTTCCCAAATTATTATTTTAACGAATGTTTCAGGGAAAACATTGACATTTATTATAAATGGAAACAATGAATAACGAAATGAAAATGATACTAGCATAATTTTCTGACAAAAGTCTTAAGTTCCCCTGAATTAAGTCATAAATCACCGAACCTAGGTACTGAAATTAAGTATTAAAATACTGCCATTGTTTTGCTGCTCAATGAATATGCTCAGAATTTACTGCTAGATGAGAGCATGACTGAATTCTCATTTATTTTAGCGTTGCAATATTATGTAGCTTAGGGGTTTTTATTATGAAAATCTTCGATGAGCCATTAATTGCGCAGCTGGCTGGGACAATGAGTTTTGAGATGCTGTTTTAATGTATCTAATTTTTCCTCTTCTCAGACATGCAGGCTAGTTTAGTTCACTGTAAAATAAAGTACTAGCAGGAAATGTGAAGCCCATTTCTTACTGTTCAATACTCATGACCATCACAACAAATTAAAAGAATAAGTTGAGTATAGTGAACGTTTTAAACGATTAGTGAAGTCAATCATAAATAAATTTTATTATATTAAAAATAATTTCGATAATAATTTTGCCTTATTGACATTCCTTTTCATAAGTATTTACCGAAGAAGTTAAGAGATGGCTTAAACTTTTTCATCATATCATAGAGATAAATGTGTTCTATCAGATGGTTTTTGAAAGGTCACTCTTTGGGAAACATTATTATAAAAATAACAATCACAATAATTCAAGATATTTTTCAGCATTACTCACCGAAACTCGCAGGGATGTTGTATCGCGGATTCAGATATATCCGATGAGAGGTCATAGGGGAATCTTTATACCAGGAATAATATCGTTGTAGATCATGCAAGGGAGATACATGCCATGCAATGCACAATGCAGATTTTTTTTCAATCAATTCACGGAATAGAAAGGATTAACACGATCTAAATAGGGCAGAGTTTCTTAAACATGATAGAAGAGAGGAGTAGAATTCATTCATTGAGAGTCCATTCAGAGGCAAATCTTGATTTTTCATGCTGTGAGCGAGCAATGGTGACGATGGCATGGCGAGGTTATGTGTCAGTGTGTGAGCTGCTGTTGTTCAGTTTCGGCAAAAAGACAGTTAATTAATAAGGGAACCTTTTTTAAGGTTTGTATATCCGGGGTTAAAAAATACACTATGTTGATCAGAACGACAGTCGGTACGGTTTATCTTTTGTCCATGTTGGGGTTATGGGACAAGATGCCTGGGTTTAAGGGTATCAAGGCTACAATAAGAGCGATATGACAGCTGTAGAGCAGCAACAGCAGCAGCAGTAACATAGTAGGAGGTAGAGCAGTAGGGCATTACTTCCCGTACCTGATATTGAGGGCTGACCAACCTACGAAGAAACGGCTCGTTCGATTTTGGGCTCTGAAGCGACCAAGGCGGCGACCCAGTCAGAGGAACAGAAAGAACGTCAGGAGATGCGCCAAAAGTGAGGAATTCTCAAAGGCAGCATATCAACCAGAGACACGACGCGACAAAAAGAGACCAAATATGATGTAGCTCCTCCCTACTAATAGACAGAGTTATAATCAAGGAATACAGAGAGGAACTCATGAGAATTTTTTGAAAATAAAGTAGTTTTTGAGGAAATTCACACTTCAGCAAATAAGCAAAGAGATGTGATACACACAAGCAGTAAAAATTCAGGCATCCACGAAATGATCCGCTAGTTTCGAGAAAGGAAAGTGTAACTTGTGATATCTGAAGCGATTTATTTTTCTACTAGTGGATTACTGATGATTAAAATCGAAGAGCAAGTAAGAATGCGAGGAAATCAATAGAATGTATTCAAAAGAGATGAGTCTTGAATATAGTTTCGCCCAGCTTTAATATGAAGGTCAATGAGGAAGACAACAAGAGATATTGATAATGAGGAAAGGATGAGTAATGGAAACAGATCTAATAACGGAGGTTTTGGTGGTATATGATTGTGATCGTTTTTCGATAGAATGTGGATTATGTGAATGATGGATAAATGTAACAATTGGTTGATTAATTGGATGGCGTGCGAAACATGGCCATCTTGTACTCAGAAAAATATTTTGACAAATTTATTTTTGGCTGGAGCGATACATAGACACAAACACACTTTGTCTTACGGATGCTCATAAAATTTTCTGAAGCTCCAAAACGAAGAGAAGATTCTTACGTGTTATTAGAGTCAAATCTATAATAATCAAATTTCCGCATCTAGTTCTGTGAACTTTAATTTAACGCGTCATGTAAACTTTATTATTATCCCAAGACGTCTGTCTGTTGTGTGCTGATTCCATTTTACAGATACAAAACTGTGTGCGAGTTATGTTTGAGAAGTGTGTCAAAAAAGTACATCAAAGTTCAAATTCAATGAGCATGAAACCCATTAAGTAGTTGTTAAAAAGCGTCATCGATCCTCCGTAAATTTTTACCTGTGGTACGAGCACGTAACAAATTTCATCTTCAACAACATTCGCTAATGAAGTTAGGGTTTAAATTCAGGCTTGAAAGTACTATTTTCAAAAAGATAGAATTAAAATCACATCTAAAGAAACAAAGAAAATATGCCGATAGAGAACGTGGCATTCCTCTCCTCGCATTCCGTTCTCTAGCGTGAGCTCTAAACTGAGCTGCCAGACGTGCTGCTTCATTAACACATGGGTTGGCCCTTACTGAGAGTCAGTTACAGGTGAATTACAACTGTGTCAAGTATGTGATATTCTTTTATATTAAAAAACGTCGTCCCTAAAATATTTGGCTGGACTTAAGGGAAGCGAATTTTCTTAATGTGTAATACCTCAATACGTGAAGTCCTTCACTCGAGTATATTACTTGACATAACTCGATTTGCCTCTTATCGATCAACATTCTTATTTGCAGCAGAATATTCTACTACAGAGCAACTTAATGAAAAACGATGATTATTTCGTGAGCTGAAAAGTCGTTGAATAATTTTACTTTGGCGAACATCCCAAGAACCTGTATTGGGTGATAAATTAACAAGACGTAATGAGATTAAATCTAATCCTAATTCGTAGCGAAAATTTGATTTACCGTAAAATGTGATGATTAAAATGAAAATGAACTCCATAATAATGTATCGTTTTACGCAGAATTCCAACTTTATATGTTGGTACATACCGAATGACAACTATTATCATGTGAACAAAACAATGGTAATGCCATTACAAGTATCCGATACACTGATAATGATCCTACAGCATGTGTTAATTTAACCCTTTTGTATTACTACAAAACCGTTTCAAGCGCTTTAACATATACAATAGTTTCTTAAAACATGTGCTGGAATTTTGGCCCACTCATATTTTTGCACTCTTTTTATACCAATTAAGAGTCCTATCCTTTTTTTAATTCTCTGTTAAAAATATTCTTTCTTGTTTGCAAAAAGACGAGGTATAATAACCTGATAATTTGTGTGGGCATAATATACGTAAAAGTTTCTTTCGTGCTTCAAAACTGGCTGTAATTATTTGGTGACCGTAAAGTGAATGCCAGAATTAGGAAAGGAAAATTAAGCATAGTTTGAACCAGTGAATTCTACAGTTACCTCAGTTTAAAGAATTACGTACAAAATTTGGCTATGCGTTTGTCCAAAAACTGTGACAATTTTGAACATTCTGGGTGATTGTCATATGATGTATAGTGTACTTAAATGCTAATATCGCATAAAAATGAATTCCCTACGTAAATTGTAAATGTATAGTCGATTATACTATAAAACTTATTTGAACTCTGCTATGGTTAATAACAAAATATGAAGAATAAACAAGGTGGGATTATAAAGATTTTCTGTTAAATGAGGTACTGTTTTAGTGTTGACTGGTTTTCATCCAATTACCTTCTCAGAATTTATAAACTGATCATCAGGAACGAAGTTAGGTTATTTGGCGTGCCAATTTTTGCATAATGTTAGAAAAATCCTACATGAATTTGATTAGTTTAGGGTTAATAAAAGCAAGTATTTGAGTTACTTGATTGTGTCTACGAATTAGAATTATTTTTGTTCATATGGGACTAACCTGCGGACGAAAATTTTTGTCATATGTGCTACAACTAACGAAGAGAATGATACTGATATTTTATTGAGTACAAAAATCACATGATATACTGCAGTATGAATCTGTGAGTATGGGATTAAAAGGAATTTTTATTTCAACTGACGATGTCCGAAATGGAGTTTTTGTATCGTTCGGAAATGGCAGAAGGGAAAACTGCTGTCTTGTTTTAGGAGAGGAGGAGTACAAGAAACGTTCTGGTCTCTGGTTCAGCTAGCAAAGGAACAAAAAATCTTTTATTTTGCCAGGCAAGGAGACATCGGGGAAAGAAAGAAATAGGAAAAGAGGACGGGAGTGGGGATGAGCTCTTTGGTGTGTGGAGCCCAAACAGGCTGCCGGAAAACACAAGGAGGAACCAATATCCGCCCTTGTGTTCTGTCTGTGGCTGAGCAGCTGCAGCGAATGAAAGAGTCAGGAAGTCTCCGAATAATGAAAGTAAAAGTGAGAGGTCGTTCTGGATAACTCTACAGACATGGAAGTCGAGGACTGGAAAATGTTTATGATGGAGTGAGTGATGTATAATAATGAAGTGACACACCTTTGAAACACCGTTGGTCTTGGAGAAAAAGAAGAATATTTAAAAGACAAAAAACTTTAATCTTACTCTTAACTTAACAAATGAACACGCGTAGAAATATGAGAGATTGGGTGAAGGCAGTCGAGCGAACAGAGTTAGGGGTTGACAACAGCAGTAGCATACATTCGAGGATCACACGGACAGGCGTCAGAAGAGTTGCGTCGTCAGAACATTGAATTAAACGTTGAGTAAGGAACACGGAGGAGTGAAACACGGTAAAGATTTTAGCTTTCGCTGTGGGATTTACCTGTGGCAGTGAATGCATCTTGAAATCGTGCTATGTTGGAATTATCTCATATGAGGGAGAGTTTGGATGTTGTGTGATTGACATTTGGTTTTAAGCCTGACGAAACAATATTTGAACTACGAACTAACTTTGGATACAGCCAACACTCATACACGCGGCATACAAGAATATTCAGATATCATACTTCCTTTTTTATGAGCACAGGAATAGTTTCGTGATTTGTTTTACTCAATATCTCTAACTCTGCCGAAATTAATATTAAACAAACTAAGTTTATCAGATATAATAGCACCAGAAAAGCTATTCAGAGAACTACATCATTTGTCTCAATAAAACAATACTCTGAGTGTTCCATGTTAGGTAGCGTGATGTTATAAATGACTAAGATCATTCACTTCACAATTAAATGAAATGAACATTTTTCTGGCTCACAAGTTGTGCCAAAAGCAACCAACTTGGAAGAAAGTATCAACCTCTGCTTGCGAATTAGACTGATTTAATAACAGTAAAATAATTTAATATTATTTGAAATTATTGTGTTTGTAGTACTTGTGGGGATTATTTTGGTGATAATATTTGACTCAACTGTTAATTATGGCATCCCTTATAAGTTTTGTTCTATTTATGTTTCACCAATCAGTTACTTTTCCAGTTCGCGACAATATTATCAGCCGAATGGAAATGTATTGTAGAATGTATTATGATAATTTGTATATCTACTCGTCACGGTATTTGCATACCCATTGAACAAAATTTAAATAGTTTTTATTAACGCCTCATTTGGCAACTGCACACCAAATTTAAATCTTTTTGTTTCAATTTTTTAAGATATTAAAATACATTTGAATTATAATGAACTGGTTTTAATTTAGTAATATTAATTCGGCTGCAATATATTTATAAGTGCCAAGGCTAGCAAAACAGTCATGCATGTGGTGTTTGGATGATGAGTGGTTCATCAATACAAGCGTTCGAGGATTTTAATGTAGATGCAGCTTTACGGCTTTTGTTTTGTGGGAAAACCTAGGAGTTATTTTTATTCATCAATGCTTGAGGTCAGTTTTGAGCCTTCACTTTGGATCAGAGAAATTGAATTTCCTGCAGAGAAAGACAACAAAGAATGAACACATGATTTGTGTTTGAAGGGTGTTTGTTAAAATGACATGGACGTTTAACGACCTAAATCAGTTTTTTTCACATCGGAAGAAACAGAGGAGCAAATGTATGGTAGAATGACAATTTTTCTCGCGTAAAAAATTCAGTAGATTTAATCTATTTTGACTCGGTAAGGAGAAGCTACTCGAGGCTCATAAGTTCAGGACTAAACGAACACATCAATGCACAAAATGAAGGCTCAGTGTCCGTGAATTGATATCGTTGAGTTTCCTTAATAATGTATTTCTTTCCGTCTGGATACTGACGACTGCCACCACTAGTAATATAGTATTCGAAATACCAAGGAAATTCTGCAATTACTTCAGCTTGGATATGATCATTCAGGAGAAATGATTGATATTATTAACCCATGTTTATTTTGCAATTTGACACCATCAATAGGCTTTTACTTTCTAGTTGAAAATGATTAACTGAATAAAATTTAGTTTCCAATTTCATATCAACAACCAATATTTACGTCTGTATTTGATCTTGTCAACTAATATTCCATTTCCAATTAAATATTGTCAACAAATACTCACTTTCCAGTTTGATATTATGAGCAATACTTTATATGATTTAAAATATTTCAATTTGACATGGTGAAGAAAATTACCTTTTTCGTTGAAAACCTGAAACAACTCAATATTTTCTCCCAGGTGAAAAGTATTATAATTGCTCAAATATAATTATAAAATATTATATTTGAGTTTGCTCAGTTATTCCAAGAAAAAATCAGTGAAGCGTGAAGCAATTGAATAACTTAACTTATAAACTGATCGGCTCTGTTTTAGTTGTTAATGTAAAAGCATCACTGAAAGTAAATTAAGAGATTCCTTACTTCTGTTTCAAAAATTTTAATTGTCATGTATTAGTTTCTTGCGAGGCATCAATTTAATGAGAAACAATAACGAACGTTTCTACATGAACTTGTGTGTTGATTTGTGAGTGTAAGGATGTACCTGTTCGAAGAAGTGTTCGATGGCTTAACATGCTCATCCCACCAACAAATGAAATTCGAACTGACGTGACTTGCGGTGCCGATGGAAAGAACACAACATATTAATTACCACTAAATCTGAGCGGCTACAACGTGTACAGAATGCGAGTACAAAAAGTGACTTAGTTAAGAAGTGCGTGAAGTATAGAGCATAAGTATAGAGCATCAAAAAGTGGATGGAAACAGCAAAACACGAGCTTCAATTGGAATGAGTTTTCAACTTTTCTTTGAGAGAGAACACAAAGATATTGATTAGACAACAATTATCAGATAACCTCAGATTCAAGGTTATTAACATAGAAATTTATAATTACAGTTTCTGCTTATATTCAGGAGGAAAAAAAATTAAATTTAAATGCTGAGAGGATTATATATACTAAAAATGGAGTCAGCAGTCCAGTATGCTTGTGGTTGAGTGATATGTTGTAGCATTTAAAGCATAAAAATTCATTATAACGGTTAAATGACTTTTTAACTCAACAGTAAAATAGTTTTTTTGCGTGTTGGACTTGCTTTCAGAATGAAACCTTATGACAAACTAACAAAATGAAGAAAATCAGAGCTTGTCAAAAAATTCTATCTCTAATATCAGCGAATACAACCAAAACAGTCACGCTTAGAATGGTAGGTCAGACATACCTGTTGTTCAGCCTGTTTCATGTACAGATTGAAAGTTCCTTCAATGTAGCAGTAGGTCTCGACGTAGTCTTTGCTTAGACCGTCTTTTCCTTCTCCTTCGCAGTGTATGGGACTGAGAATTTGCTTGGCTGATGTGACGATGGAGCCAGCCAGCAGCAGCACCGGCGTGTACACCGTGATTAGGTTGAACACCAAAGACCGGGAGAAAACCGTGGAGGTGCGTCGTGAGAAGTGGTGTAACGCAGAGAATTTGTGCCACATTCTGTTTCCGGAATTTAAAGATCGTGGATAGGTTTTGGTGAGTCGAGGGTAAACAATAAAAGTTGGAGAGGTCGAAAGGAAAGTTAGCAGGTTAGCGAAGTTTGGATAATCCAAGATGCGTGAAAAAATTGTTTAGGCAGAGAAGGGTAAACAATAAAGTTGAACAACATTAACGGTGTCAGAGTAGGAAATGAAGTATAAAGAGTTTGAGAAAAAGAATTCGATGCAAAGGAGAAACGTTGATGGAAATCCGGTGGTTGGCGGCGATGAGGCAGCGTGGAAAAGAAGACACAATTTAATTAGTATAAATAAGTGATACACATTTCCTTATAACTAAGAAATTCTGTAATAGATGTAGGTTGTATTTTAGTGTAAAACACTTTTGAGACAATCATTCGCTCATTTTTGCTGAAAAATGGCATTAGCTTCCCCCAATTGGAAAGACTAAATTGCTTAAGATTTGAGTGCACGAAGGCATGCGTTGTACGACAATTTTGAAACGAATTTGAACACGATTGAAACATTCTTCACTCGAATGTACTAAACTATTAAGAGGCAGACCTGTACAAGAATTGAAACTACAAAAGAATTAAGTTTCCTCAATGAAGTGTTACTGTGCTGAGAAGATGTTATCGGTGATTCATTACGCGCCAATGAAGGGATAGCAAGAGCACATAAAATACAAGTTTTCGCACAAGAGTACTTGAGACTTTACTATTTTGTAATTCATGCATTAGCACAGGTAAATTTTAAAGAAAATATGTAGAGTATTCTTGTTTAGTTGTTTGGCCGTCATTAACATCAGACGTTGCAGAATACAAAATGAAAGAATCACTGATGCAGACATTGTTTTGAATACAAGGTTACTGTTTCTTATCTATTCAGTTCTCTTCATGAAAGTTCCTTGTCTCCTCTTGCATTGTACGACTTGATTGGAAAAAATTATTAACTGAATGAGATCACTGCACATTATGATGCATATTCTTTAGAAAAAGTTCATCCATTTTCTGACCTAAAATAAAAATAGCTGCAAACAAATATAATAGCTCTTTTCATTACGCTGTAAGAAATCTTAAATAACTGCAACTGCTCTGCTGATGATTCTCTTTCTTTGTTTGTAGTGCATAGCATTTGAACGCTTAATGCATAGCACTCGATATCACGATCTTCAATCTTGATTCAAGTCGAAACCATTTAATTAGAAACCCAAAAGGGAAAACGAAGACGCATTTCATTTCTAGGGTGCCACGGCTGTTGCCAAGCATGATAAATGGCCAAGGGTTTTTTTATTGAACATTCTGTCTCGATCGGAAGCTCTTCATTGGAGCCTGAGAGCGTCCATCGAACCGAGTCTTAGAGGTAGCAGACGTAGTCCTGCTGTCATTATAGCCGAGAAATGCCGTTGCTGCCCAAAGAATTATTCAAACGAATATTAAATAATCACTGACAATTTTCCTTAGCTTTTCATGGTGTTCAGTCAAAGCTGAGAAAAAAGAAATGAAATATTTTATTTTCAAATAGTTATTGCTTAATTGTTCATAATAAAGTTATTTGGATACTCCCTCTAGAAATTAGGATCATTTCGAGCACACATCTGAATAGTTTATTAAATTATTTTAAAATGGAGCCTGTGCCTTATTCTTCTAATTGTCTCATTCAGATTTGTGATTAAAGAATGGTGTCATAAAATAAAGTTAAGGCAGTTGGAATGATTCTTCAATAATTTATATATGTATATATGTATGTTGTGTGTATGTATGTATGTGTGTACGTATGTGCGCATATATCTATGTATGGTGCACGTGATCGATGAAATAGCAAGTTAGATTCACTAAAACTCAGTATTATGATCTAAATAGATTTTGATTTTTAATATATGAATATATGCAGTAGAATATCTTTTTTAAAAGAAAAAAAATATTGATGCTGTTGACAAAGTCAACGTCGGTAATTAAGGCGAAGCTGAAAATAGAAAAAAGTTCAGGAACTTTCCTCAAACGAAAAAGTTAAATCGACTCTTCCCAAGTTCAGTCTGCTGCAAATTGCATACCGCAGATTTTAAGGTCTCCGAAAAATTGCTCATGCAAGTCAAATTTCAGCTTTGAGTTGATTTAGATTCAGCTAGAAATGTGCACTATGCCTACCAGAGCTGTATTTTTATGACACAGGAAGTCGAGTGAGGCTCTTGAATTATTTCGGCAGCCCAGAAACCTTGGAGTCTGCAGCCAGGGGCAAAGTAATCTCAAGCTAAGCCCTGCGACTCCATCTGTTGCCCTCACTTTACCTCAGAATATCTTCTCTGAAATAATGCTTGCCTAAAACCTGCACAACCAAAGCGGAACAGGGGCATTCAAAATGATTTCCGTTTCTAGGCAATGTGGCACGCACACGCCGGTCTCACGCAACGGTTAAACATGTTACAATACATGCTCATAAGTGAAAACCTTGTTTCTAGGTCTACAAAAAGTCACGTGGAACTTTTATGGAATTTCTGTAATTTGACTGATATTTTAATTCCAATTTAGACATAAAGACTATCAAAAAAGTAGAATATATCAAATTAATACCGAGTTTTCTTTCAGAAAACCGAGCTTCGTTTCAATGCACAGATGCAAGAACACGATCTCTCGACAATGACTGAAAAAACAACCAAAGAGCTCAGAACAAATCACTTGGAAGCGCTTAAATCTGGATTTAATCGAACGCCACGAATTCTTGAGGACCGAGATTAAGCAAATTGAGTACGCTTTCCAGTGCACGCAAAATTCAAATGAGGATCTTCAATAAGGTCGAAGAATTTAAACGCAAGTCTAATCACTGAGCGTTTAATGGAAATATTTTGAGGGATGGGAGATTCAAAGAGAATTGCAATTGCTAATGAACCGAATATAGACGTGATGTTTCCAGATCTGTCATCAATATCTATGATTATCTCGTCTTATTATCATTCGGGCCTCATATCTGTTACAACGATAAAAGCTATCACATTCCCCATCATTTGATATTTTTTAAAAGAATACTTTATGCTTGTAAAACATCAAGGCTAACTAAAACGCATAATTTAAAAGAATTTAGATATTAAGGAAAAAATAAATTATAATTCCTCGACCGGGTATTGAGTTTTTACTGTAGTTATTGTATATTTCACTAGAAAACTATGAAATTACTGAACACATGAAACAATCACTCAGTTCGATTTACATTTCAACGTTCTAAGAGTTACCGAAATACTCGAACTTATTGTTGTAAAAAGTTCTGAAAATAATACTAATAAATGAATCACTTCCACATCGCCCTCAGGGTTTCACGGGGCGAAAAAGAAACGAGACACGATTACGTCATCATGGATTTTAATACTAATTTACAATATACATGGTAAATAATTTCCAGCATAGCTTCTTCCTTAGATTTCTGCTCGTACAAGGTTTTACTTTCCTACAATTTAAACGTGCACCTTGACAAGAAAGAAGCTGATATGGGCTTTGCCTTTTTTATTTCACTAACTTGATTACCTCAATGTTAACACAAATGAGCAACCTTCATTTCACAACTGATAGGTCAAATTGTGCGTACTAAGTAATATAATGATAACTGCTGATGAGTTATATTGCCAGTCAATTTTTTCTGTGTTATGAGCAAATGAACTCGTCAACGAAGCAATATTGCACAAGGCTGGCGCGCTAATTGGTTGTGTTGTTGGCCAGAAACATAGGCCAGTCACCAAGTAGCCAATAGGAATCAACCACGCTCGTGTTCATTACTGGCCCTCTCGGCGGCGACTGCCACACTCATGTTTATTGCTACAGAAAGACCAATGCAGAGAATTTGTTCATTACTTCAACATGGCAATCGCGTATCTGTTCATCGGTTGTGGAACAGAAACTGTTGATTTTCTTGTAATGAGATATTAGAGGTGAAATACATATCTGTTGATGACTTTCAATGTGTGATACAAATTAGTCCAGTATTAATTTGAACACCTCATTCTTAATTGTGCATGTTATCGGTTCACTAATTGCTGTAGAAAACAAATAACTTATTCTTAATGAAGTAAAACCTACACCATGTGACTGTTCAACGCACCAAGCAGAAAGAATTATATTAAATACTATCACATTTCAACATTGTCTATTTCATGACATCATTACAGCTATTTGGTTGACCAAGCATTGTTACAGTATAAGGTTGCCCATTTTCTTTAACACAAGTCAAATAGTGAATTTTGTTGACTTCTATCGGTTTGCTAGGAATACGGTAAGTTTCATCCTGTACAACTGAAAGCCACGAATGTATAATTATTGGATGAATATTTGTAATACTTTTCAAGGATATCAACATTTGGAGGAAAAGCATACTCATTAGATATCCATAATACATAACTTTAATTAACTCTTGGTGTTCGAATTTAGCACAAATCATTTATTATTTCCAATATGGGCACAGCAGTTATATCCACAGAACAATTTTAATAATGAAGCTTTAAACATTTGTCTTCTTATAATAATTTAGTAAGACGATGCAACATGAAAAGTTTTTATTTTTGTCTTACGAATTTGGGAATGATTCCTTACCTACTAAGATAATGAAAGTTACCGAGTTCCTCTATTTGTTTTCGGTCATAAGAACTTGTCCGTATACTGCTCATTTTCAACCGTATTTAGCTTCAGAGACATAGAAACTAATTTTCGAAGTATCTCTAACTCATTCCTTCATGAATAATATTTTTGTTAAGAAAGTTTGACAGTAAACTTAAGAAACGTGTGTAGTTCATCAATGAGGGAGAAACAGTTCGTACCATGTAAACATATTCTCGTCAAATATTATGAATAAAGATTTCAGTGCTAACTGTCTCTACCTTATAAGCTAGCAAGAGATTACTTCTTGAATTAGGTAAAATCTTCTCAATTGTGCCTCGAGCTTGCACAAAAACTGAAGCTATAAAATTGATTTAGGGATGAAGGAGAGAACGATATTGACCTGTGTAATGAAAAATCTCGAGAAACTTCAGCCGACTGTTGCTCAACCCTGCTAGAGATTGAAGCTGCCTTGAATAGAATAACTCTTCTAAGTTTAAAAATACATGAGTCATATACTGCACTCTTCTGCACGAAGTAATTTAAATTTTAGTGTGTAGTTCGAGCTGTCTATGCACGTGGGAGGGAAATTTAATGGGCAAGATGCGTCGTTTAGAAGTTAGGGCCAATTTGTGAAGAAAGGATTGTAGGCCAAAAACTAGCGACTCGAAATAATTTATATCGATCTAATCAGATGTTGTGAGGAAGCTGAGCACGAAACGAAGAACCCTGTTTTGCATGCTTCTCTCATAAGATTCTCTTTTATGGCTAACATAACACGCATTCAAGCTTTTACTTCGGTCACAGAATTTTCGTTGGGAGTACCTCTAAACTGTTTTTAGTTGCCCTAAAGCTGGTCGTAAAGTGGGGAGTAAATTACGATGGGAAATACAAGGCCGATACATGTTACAGCGGCACCATTCTAGTCAAGTCTTCCATTAATTGCTTAGGCCTAGAGGCAAAAGCCAGTAATGGCTGATCAAACGTTTTTATAGACATCTGCTCTACACCTTAGGCGGGCATGAAAGAGCTAAAAAGTTATTTAAAATGTATAATAAGCTCCTTTAATTATTTTCCTGGCTGGGATATTCATACCCTTTCTTATAATCTTACCATTGAATTTTAATTTCACTTGAATGCTGGTTGATAGAAAAGGAGGCATAAATTACGAGTCCAATAATATTCACAAACTCGATTATCTGGAAAGAGAAAAGTAAGGGCTAGTTCTAAGCGAAAATAAAATTAGGAGACATCGTCTGTGGTGGTTTTCGAAGTTAATCTAACGATCACAGTCTCAAATTAACTCCTGATTAAAAAGGGTTAACACCAGAATGACGGAGTGTCGGACATTTCCATTTATCTTATGGAAAAGTACGAATTCTTAGGGTGCTTTATTGCGATCGACTTCTCGAGGATTTCGAGGTATGTGACCAAGTAATGTTCACTTATATTTCTCGCGCACTCAATTAACGTAGGAAAGACAACCACGATGCTTACTTAAACGCGAAAACTTGTGATACCTTAATAGCTTCTGGCATACTACAAGTTTGTTGTCTGTGAGAACTCAACACTACGGTTCTAAGATGAATATTTTTCGTAATTTAAGCCTTCCAAGCCAATATTAGGTGTTAAAGTATCCATCATATTTTTCTAGGAATAAGGCAACCACTTGGAAATGATCTAAAAATTACTAAAACAGAGTCTGTCACGCATTTAAGCAAACGGTAATTGGTAAAATTGAGCTCGTGAGTGCGAACACTTTCAACTCTTTATACAGGCTTGAAAAGTTTGGTGTGTAGAGTTTCATTTGCTTGCAAATGTGGGCTCTCATTATGGGCTGGCCGGAGAGCTTTGGAAAAGTGGTGGTACTCAGAGCGTCGATGGAGTAGGGAACAGAAGTTGTGTCGCTCTGAACTGTAGCTGGAGTATGGGACTGGGACTTCACAATTTGGGTGCCGTTGCTATTCTCAATTCGTTACGGAATGAAATTTTATCCCCTTACAGTGTTCTGGTCTGCAACTGGGACGTTTTAAAAAGAGAGAGCTTTTAGCTCTACATGCATGAGTATGAAAAAATATTATCTGGTATACATGAAAGAAGAGATACAACTCTAGGAATCTAATACTCCTGAATGAATTAAAAACAAGGGATGCAACCGTATGGATGCCACATTGAAGGTCTTTACTAATGTGATGGCAGTTTGAAAGTTGGATTCCACGTCACATGGCATGAAAAGTCGATAATCGTATTTTGAGCCGGAAGTTTGTGACACCCGTTCAGAAACAGACTTCTAGTTTGTCATCAGTAACTCATTTCTGAGGGTCAAATTGTGTCAGAGGCTTTAATGGTTTAAAAATTAGAATCAGACATTAGACACATAGTGGACGCAATACTTCAGGTAACATATTGCAAAAGAAAAGAACTGCGAATGCAAGATAATTTAGCTATGTACGAGGCTGAAGTCATGTACATGTCATGATTGAGGTGGGGAAAGTGTGGGGTTCCTTATCGGATTTGGGCTCACATTGCGAACATCACCAGTTCTGTCCCGCCTGGCCAGCTAGACGCTACAAGCAAGTAATTTCATCTGTCTAGTAAGTGAGTTGTCTTGAGAGGTGGACGAATTTCTGACCTTCATCGTCGAAACAGTGTTTATCAATGATCACACAAGAAAGTTTGACGTGTTTGTAGTATTTAAGTGTCAGTGACCTTGCCTAGTATCAGCAGTCAGGTGCTCAGTTTTCTAAGCAGCCAATACTCATACATTCGAGAGTATGAGTTCCAATCAATGAACTCGGTGACGCTGAGAGTTAGTCATCTTTTTTTCGTAGAATTGATAATGAAGGCTGAAAATCCTCATTTTCAAGATCAATCGGACCAATTTTTCCTTACCCCTTGTTCAAAAAACGAATTGGTGTAGTTTACTAGCTATAAACCAAGTCATATTGACCATTTGGATGAGTAACGTGAAAAATACTAACTGCAATTGCAGAAAATTTTGAGCAGTTTTGTCACTATTGTATAAAATAATTTATATCTTGCGCTCTGCATTTCTTCACTTGCGACGGATATCATCTAAATCACGGTTACATAAATAACCCTATAATGACCAAAGAGACACTGATGTCCTTTTTTGAAAAGTGTGATAAACACAACATAAGGTTTTATAAACACGACACAGCAGTAAATGCGTTTAGAACGTTTAAAACATGTTAGTTTTTCTTGTTTAGATGCTGTCAGCAGTATCATACAATCAGCTATTGAACAGCGTGTGGTCGTGTTGCATTTGTATCTTTGGTAAAAGATGTGATCGTCAAAGGTTAATGCATTAAATACTTGCATACAGGGAATTTTCTTTAAGACGACAATATGACTGGGTCTTATTAATTTCTTTAAAAGACTTCTTGTATCTCATTTAAAAATTAAAATCAAATTAAAAACAAACAAATAATCAAAAAGTCACTCCACACCAAGGAAGTAATTCATCTTTATGATAACAAAGTCTTGTCCATGTAAGACACTCTTTGAAAATTCTGCACACAGTGCTGAGGCCATCCAGTCCCTCAGCTTAGGCCTACGCTGCACAATTCCTCTCACCTGAAACTGGAATCGACAAAAATCATACCATACGGTGGTGAGAATTTTCATGAGAACTCTCATGAAAAAACTAATTTCGCTTCTGCATAGTGCAGATTTGGAGCTGGGCTGAAAAGTGGCGATATTTGATGGGTGCAAAGTGGTGATTTAAGAAGTAATGCAAGAGAGTGACGAAATCTGGAGATTGGAGCGAGGTGATGTTATTGAAGAAAGGCAAGAAAATGACACCATTTGAAGTAAGGTAAAATATTGATTGTATTTGAACGGAAGGAGGAGAGTGGAGGCACTTGAAAATTAAAGAATGGCTACATGTGACAAAACCAAATTGAGTGGCAATAAGAATGCATTCAGGGATGCCCTGTTTTGTGAGTTTATAGGTACCATTTTGACTGGACTTCTAGAACACGTTTGAAAATGGGACAGCTTTCATTTTCAGCGGAATTCAACACCTACATTAACACGAGTGCTAAGTAAATCAATTTTATGAAATTGGATTACGAATAATCTAGTGCACTGTACTTGAACCAAGAAAGTAGTAGTATTGCTTAAAACGCTTTTTCCGTCTCGGAAAAACACATTCAATTACTCCTCAGTGGCAATGTAGCACCCAGAGCCTTGCTCTTGTTTGCATTACATGGACGTACAAACGAGATTTTGAAAAGAATTGTGAAGGTAATCAAGTGCAAATTTTTTGTATTGTCGCTTGAAACCATTATCATGCTTGCTCAGAATGACTGACGGTTATAGACATCGTACACATTATTTCTTCATTAGTACCTTACCCGATAAATTACCATATTAAGGAATATATGCCATCTGTAAGGAAAAAAGTTTTAGATTTAGCATAAAACTCCGCAAACGTGTTCAAAGCACATAAAAAGACTTACTTCATATTTTGTCCTTCAATTTCACATTCGATAAACTACAACAAAGAAAGAAATTTTGAGAGAAAAAATCTTTTCACAAAAAACTCAAGTACTCGTTCATCATGCAGTTAAAGTTGAAGAGAAAAGGCCGCATATATAAGTCAGCATGGGAAATCTACTGCAGAAAGTTTTACACTCATAGTATCTGTACACTACACATGCACGAGACTGTTTTAAAAAGTGTGGTAGACACACAATCAGAAAGAGGAAGAGAAATAAGTAGGGTAGAAAGAGGTCGGACTACCTGGGTAGGATCAGCAGCTCACAGAGTGTTACTTTCTAGATTAATACAAGCTATCTATTGGAAATCAGTAGGAGGCCTGATATGAAAGGAAGAAGGCGAAGCTGATACCCACTGGTAAGTCTCACTGCCGCAGTTACCCTGTAGCACAGACAGGTGAACGTGGTAGTAACCTCCGCTCACAAGCATGTCCTGGGATGATCAGAACTTCGGTTTTCCGCCTGGCCGCATGCTTGGCGAAATCCCCGATGTTTAGACCAGTTTTGGAGGATGCAAGGCTGTCCTCAGGGTCTCCGAAATTAACAGTCAACCACAAGTTTCTTGGTTTCAACGGTTATCTCGTAGATGTCCTTGGTGCTGCGTGTGTGACAGCAAAGATGGGGTATCCTTTGATTTCTTCGATGTCTGTGAAGCGGATTTCGTATTCGAATGTTTCGAGCGTTACTTTTATGTGTGAGTGTATAGTGATGAATATAAGATGTGTGAGAAATGGAAAAGAATGTATAACTCGTAGATCGTTCGTGCGCTATATGGCTGTTGGATTAATTTATGCACATGGGGTTACTTTCCTTGAGAGGATTTACTGTATAATTGACATTCAAAAGTGATTTTTAGTAAATTGGATTAAAATGGGATATGTTTTGGTGGCGGGGCTACTTGCTCACTTACGAAGTTTAGATACTTATGTATACCGATTTTGACCAACGACTTATCGTTGCGGAACAACAGCGTTAATATTAATTCAAAGAAACAAATGCGATCAGTAACTATAGTTGACTTTATCAGACGGAAAAACATCAAGTAGTTACGAACTGATCGTAGTTTAGTTTTTTGCAGAATAATGTTTTCTTGGAGTAGGTTTAAGACAGTATCTAATTTTGAACTGAAATCTCTCCTCCAAGTTGAGTTTTTTACGTGCGTGTGTTTGTAAAAGAGAGACGAAGGATGGCGTTGTTATGTAAAAACACAAATAAATAACCGTTGTTTCAGTGAAGATGCGAGAAGGAAGAATAGTTTGCGTTGAATTAAACACGTTCAAATAAACAATTGAGGAATGAGATAAATAATACTAAAATTTTTCGAATATGTTAAGGAAAAATAAACTTGATTTTGAAGAGCTAAAACTTTACAATGGATATTCTTATATTTGAAGAACAAATGAATTGTAACAACCAGAGATAAAGTAGGTACGCATAATTAGTTATACCGGATAAAATAAAACTGGAATTATTTGAACTAAAAATAATAGGATTGCAGAAAAATTAACCGACAGAAAAATATAAATTTAAAGTTTTTCATCAGTTACCTTTCCATTTTTTAAGAGCGTAAATGTTCTAGCCCTCCAAAATAATAAAATTATGTAATTAAAATATGTAGAAGATATAGAAGCTTATGTATCTGATATGGGAGTGATAGAGAGTGGAATCCAGCGTTGCATATTGCAGTAAATTAGATATATGTCGAATGTTTTCGAGAATTTTCAATGAATTTTCAAATTTTCAGTTTTCGTACGTTATCGTTGGCTCCTTTTCTCGATAACAGTGCCCGGCAGTTTTCAAACACACATACAAGTCTATGTCGCTGGCCAAGTGTTTTTATTCTTTTCAGGATAGACCAGAACTTCTGAGGGCAGTTCACTCAATGGAAACAATGCATGAATCATAGCGGCAACAAGTCTTTCATTTCACTTACCACCGTTCACAGAATTCACAAACAAGTATCGTTTCTTACCCTGGCGTTATCATTTCTGAAAATCACATCCACAAAAATCATTGAGTTTTACTCGTGTAAAAAAGCTTAGATAATATGAAAATAAATGGAACTACGAGAAAAGATGTTATTTAATCAGAGCTTATTTTAGTGTATATATCTTAGAGCTATAAAATTCTTTCACGTTATGCATTCATTTTGAAACTTAAATTTCCAAAGCAGGTTTTTACAACACTTGCGTGCAAATCGTTTCGAGAAAATTTAAGACAGAAATAGGAGAAGGATTGGTCACTCGATCTATGAGACACAGCTTATATATCGTTTAAATAACTCAATAAAACTCTTAAATGGCATGGTTTAGTGACACATGTAGAACAAGAAACATTTATGCAGATAATTCATTGAATATTTAAGTACCATTTACTTCGGTTCTCGTATAATACTATACGCAAAAGGTAGATTAATTTACATTTAATTGCCATTCAGACGTTCCATGATTATGAAAACGCAGGCATGAGAGACATTGAACGTTTATTTTTTATTTCTACGCTCTCACGTCTGAGATTTTTGCAAAATTATTAATATATATTTTAAAAGAAATAATTATATTCAACACAATAATATACAGGAAACTTAAAGGACTCAAAACCATGGCGATAAGGGTTATAAACATAGATGTTATCGGTTCAAGTAAAGAATGTCAGATTTCATTTTGAAATTGAGTCTTCACGGTGGAGAATGGCGCACACAAGTAAAGATATTGGGGAAAACATCAATCTGCTACACTACTCAAAATGAAATTATAACTACTTCTTTCTTGGGATTTCGAAGGCATCATAATCTTTTCTCACTTTTTTAAACTTTCAGCGAAGGGTGAATTTAATCAAAAGTGAAAATTTTCTTAACTGCTCAAGAAACATTCCATCTGTTTTGAGTTGAGAGTTCAAGATAATGGTTAAAAAAGTGCTTTGGTAAGCCTTGGACGTTGAAGAAAACAGGATTATAGATTACAGAACGGTAATTTTTTGTATGTTCTTTTACGCAGTATTCAACAAATTTCAATCAAATTTGTGTTGGAAAAACATGTTAAGAATATATGCTTCACTAACTAAACGATAAACTGTATTTTCATGTGCACTAACACTTCTTTTATAAGTTATTTGTGTAATGCCCGTTAATAATTTGTTCCTAAACGAATCAGTTTTGGGCTTGGGAAGAGAATCAGTTTTCTAGCGGACGAACAACGCCTTTCTTGCTGTCGAAGTCTTGCTACTTCTCTCTTACGGTTGGTCACATTTCTATCCATGTTGGCCTTTTTTTGCCGGAATTTTATTCTGAAATATCCTCTATTATCTCTTTGAAGCTTTTCAAGAAAATCACTATTCCGAAAACAATAACTCAATTTCCAAAATCTTTGGCCTTTTACCAAGTGGTAGCCAGGTTACTCGTCAAACTAATTTAAAACATTTATTTTCGCATAATCAGTTAAAAGAAAGCGTTAACTCACGGTTATTATCCTAGCATGCATTTCGGTGTGTCTCAATTTTTCGCGGCAGTGTACCCGTGCCATCAAAAATGATGGCAAAAAATATTTATAAATCTTTCTTCAGATAATCTTCCTCTCGCTTTTCTTTTTCGATCTCGATTCAGTTTTTTTCGTTCGAGTGGAGTTTCCATGCTTAAGCTTATTTCAAAGGTAACTTATTTTTCTTGTGACAGTAATAAACACTTAGAATACAGTATTTTTGAGCCGCAATATACCGCCGAACTCGGTATCCACGATACGGACTCGAGTATATAAGGCTCTGGATCTCTCTAATTTTTTTCAAAGGGACTTATTATAGTGCACTTGTACAGCGAAAATGAGTGTATTACTTTACCAGTGAACTGAAACCAAGACCGCCAGTGCTAATCTATTCTTAGCAGCCTGACACGAAATCAATTTCCAAAATCTTTGGCCTTATACTAAGTGGTAGCCAGGTTACTGGTCAAACTAATTTAAAACATTTCTTTTCGCATTATCAATTAAAAATATCAAAGCATCATGATGAATTTCAACAGAAAAAGGTCCAAAGAAAATTTCTATTTGTAAAAATAAACCGATTGTGTATTTTGGATATCATAATGCAACTGAAAGGGAATTGAATTGCCAGAGAAAAATAATGCAATAAAATGATTTCTTGTATTTCTTAAGATTTATCTTTTTTTTCTATCAAAGCTATCGATTAGAAGAGTGTGACACACGGACAGACGGAGGGACGGACGCGGCTCTTATTATAGTATAGATAGATTGTACGATCAAGGGAGAAAAATACTTTAACTACCTTAAAGGAGAGACCACTAGCATGAAGTGTTGGCAGGCTGTATCCAAACTACGCTTAATTATTAGTTCCATGACACGATTTTTATTAATTATTAGTTCTATCTCTTAATTCTTAGTTGCAAGCTGTGGTATACAAATACTGTGTGTGACTCTGGTATGAAAAAATCGGGAATGAAGTCTGCCGTGTTAGTTGAAAGTCATTGACCAAATTTTGAGAATCCCCAAGGGAAGTAATTCTGGCTTTCATGGAGTTTCGTTACAGGGCGTATTTAAATGCAATAATTTTTTTAAGATCATGAATACAAGACAACGGAAAAAATTCATGATGAAATTTCTTTTCCTATACTCTGAGACTCAAGCGACAATAATTTACTTTGCTTGAAATAACACGCACGACATTACCCACAAAATCCAAAGTCATAAAATTTTGATGCATTTGGCTCTTACTTTTTTACATGACTGTTACTAAGAAAATAAAATTGATGGTCGTATTGCAATGACGAATTTTCGTGGTTCCGAAACGTTGTTTGGTTCTTCGGAGCTCACGGTTCGTCGTTGTTTTGTAAAGGGTCAGTGAGGCATGGAGCCGTAACTTCAGACAGCCTCACTTCGTCATAAAACTAACGTTTCATCGACAGTAAAGTGACGGCTAGCGAAGACCCAAGTCTCCTCGTGACTGCCTATGAGGTTTCGAAACGCGTGTAGCGTATGAGTGTTGCACAGTTTCATAACGCGTGTAGCGCATGAGTGTTGTACAGTTTCATAACGCGTGTAGCGCATGAGTGTTGCACAGTTTCATAACGCGTGTAGCGCATGAGTGTTGTACAGTTTCATAACGCGTGTAGCGCATGAGTGTTGCACAGTTTCATAACGCGTGTAGCGCATGTGTTGCACAGTTTCATAACGCGTGTAGCGCATGTGTGTTGCACAGTTCCATAACGCGTGTAGCGCATGAGTGTTGCACAGTTTCATAACGCGTGTAGCGCATGTGTTGCACAGTTTCATAACGCGTGTAGCGCATGTGTGTTGCACAGTTCCATAACGCGTGTAGCGCATGAGTGTTGCACAGTTTCATAATTCTATCCGGGCTCAGAGTGTTAGACCATTCTATAAATTTACTACATTGTATTATGCAACATTTTATTTCATATTATCACACACTTATTATGCATTCTCACAGACTTATTATGAATATGTTATCATAGGTCTATTTTGTATTATCAGAGGTATATTATGTATTATCACAGGTCTATTATGCATTATCACAGGTCTATTATGTAGTATCACTGATACATGATGTATTATCACAAACTTATTGTACATTACCACAGGCGTACATCATCAGTTTGATCGAAAAACAAACTTATTTCGAGGATAAAGGTATAATTGGAGTGAATCTGTAGGAGTGGTATACTGGACTCAGGCTGTGTTAACAACAGAACGAAGTCTCTTTTGGTAACATGCTGAAAGTCCCCTGAATTTATACAGATTATAGATTCATATTATAACAACAGTTATAGGGAAGCATGCTGAAGCATATATAATACTAAACGAGTGAGGTGGATAGAAAACGTCTTTTCGTATCTCTTCTTGATGGAAAAATATTTGTAAAAAATTGTTCTCAAACGAAGTGGCATTTTAAATTAATAGGCATGTCACACTCCTTAATATTCAAAAAGTGTAACGCAAGTGTAAAAGCTGGTTCACTTAAACGGGATAAGTTTCAGAAATGCCCCCAAAATTTTACGCATACGTATATTCTTAACGATGAAGGCGGTCATTTCAGGACAAGAGCTTGCGAAGCACGTCATAATCGAAATCTTTGCAGCTCTTACGAGAAGGTAATGGGCCCTAAAACAGAGTAAATGATTTTATGGACGATGATGTAAAGACCCTGTATAGTTTAAAATTTGTTCCGCATATTTGCAAAGATTCAAGCGTGTCATTTCAGCGTAACTAGCACACGCTCGCTCGTACAAATAAACGTTAGCATAAATTACCCTTGAATTTCCTTTCCATCTACCAACAAATCCCGGTCTTAACATTTATTTTTACCTAGTTCTTGAACGAGTCAGTGCGAAGAAGGACAGTAAACAAGTGTGAGATGAAAGGAACAAGATGCTGTGAGTGACCCTAATAATAAATAGAAGGCTGCAACTACGAATGTTAAGTCTTCCTTTAGAGCCCATTTTGCTTTTTATTTCAGCTTTGAAGTGAACGAATGAGAAACAGCAACGTTGGGCTATTTCTGGGACTGACGTGCAATATCAGCCAGGAAGTTGCTTTCTGGTCTATCATGAAATTTCGTGAAAAAATGAAGAAATCCACCATTAAATTTAGGCGTTTCTTGGGAGTCAAAGACCAATATGCGTCTGCAGTTTGAATAACTCGTAGACCCTACGGGCAGCGAAAGGGAAAGGCCAGCTTTTGTTATGGTAATGGAATTAATTGCATTCCATTGTGGCAGTCAATTGATTTCAGATACGTGAACAGGGAGGAATCCCTGCACAGTCAACAGAAGCTGAGTGACGGGAATTGCGTGGTCTCGTGAGAGCTTCATTCGTGATTTGTTTCTGACATCAGTTTGAACACAAACGTATAGTATGTCAACATCAATGAAGGCCAATTAACCCACTAAAAGAAGATAATATGAACCCTGGGTTACGCGTAGACTGTTAAAATCAGTTAGTTTTCGAATGTTGCTGGGCTAAGAGTTCATCTTTGTTTGCTCATTTCCGAAATAGTTCCCAGAGGCGCATGGAACAATTACAAGCGCCTCATTAGTATGGGTCCAAATTGTAATATAAACTTGCGCTAAACATCCTCGTGACCTTTGTGGCAGGCAAATACAGGCCGTTGCTGTCGAGAGTTATTTCTTTGAATAAATTACATTACAAAGAGTATTATCGTCCCGATGCGCTGTGTTCGAGCAACAGAAGTCAAGTATGGGCACTTTTCTGCGGGAGTAAAATTTTTGCTAATGCTCTTGAAGTACTTTCAGTTGATTTCCAATTCAGACGACAAAAGATGATACCCTTTGTAAGCACAAAACTGCATCTAAAGATTTTTGTGCGTACATTCGTTCAATATTTTCAATATTAATTACAGAAATTAAAAAAATATTTTGCAGATTTGTTACAAGCCTTCCTGTATTCCGTAATTGACATATTTTACACAACTAGGAATGACCATCTAACTTATTTTGTGGAACACATAACGTTAAGCCTTTAAACATTCAGTAGCCAACACTTTCGAGCAGGCAGGAAGCTTGAAATTTCTGTCATCAACAAGTGCAGTGTTCGAAAAATTCTAGGAGAAAATCGTCTTCTAATTCCGGCACCAAATTCCCTTTAAATGAGTTCTGTGTAGTGAGAAAATCGGAATCATTTCTGAGCACCGGAGACGCACAAAATGTTTCCTATTTCTTTTATCTATCTATAAATTCTTATCATTTAAAATAATAAAATAAACATGACAGTAATTTTTATCCGTCTTCACATCCTACCATGAAACGCAGCTGTCAGTGATGCGGTCAGTGAGCTCAGGGAAGCAGAACAATGCAAACTACTGGCACTAGCCTTCTAGAGCGTACGGTTTATCCTTCGTCTTATACTAATGAATGTCATACTCTGTAGGTTCATCCAATAAATTATTTCAAGCTCCATATCACACAACACGAGATTAATGTAGCACACCCTGATAGTTCAAGCTGTGGTTTCAATCCTTGCTCTGAACTGCCGAGCATTTCTGTCACCTGAGATCATAAGCCTCGACTTCATTGACGAGGCTGAGCTGTGTCCTGTGGCAGAGACGAGCTGCCGCTGAAAGGTTTTGCAGTTCAGAGTAAGGATCACAGTAATTGTTTGTGTCGGATGACGGACGGGTCAGAGAACTCTGAAATAAACTCGTACAGAGGGAGTGAGGGCTTTTTGCCAAATTTTAAGAACTTATGATACTTTTTATACACTCATTCACGAAGTTGAATAAGGCATTCATTTTTGATGGATGCCTAGGCGATTCATAAGCTGAAGCCTCCTCGAATGTATAAACACATGAACAACTGGGACTTAATAAATGCAATTCGACGAGCAACAATTGAATGCAATATTTCTAATTGTTGTACTTTATCACCTGTGCATGAACAAACTATCAAAAATTACAAGCCTTTTGTAAAATGTTTAGTGAAAAGAATTTCCTTTGAGTTAAACTATCTGTCATAGTAATAGTAATTTTTCAGAAAGCAGTGGCGTAGAAATTCAAAAACAAGTAAAATTTTCACATTGATCATCAGAGAATGTTGGGGTACTTTAGAATATACACTCCATACATAATACTTTTTGAATTTTAATGAACTTTTGATAGGAAGATATTTTGGATAGAAAATGAAATTTACTTATATACTCAAAAGTGTGGCAGAATACTTGAGTTATTGCTTGAATTTTTGAGACTACCACCAGTGAAGGTAGTGAGCTAAAGCACATCATGGAATAGTGTTCTACGTACAGTTTTCTTTGTAACGCGGTTGTGTGATCGAATGCATGTAGTTCGTAATCACTTAATTAAGTTGCTAGATCAAAATAACATTTGTAAAGCCTAGTCAATCATGAATTAATATATTCTATTATGAATACATTCAGCTAGGTATTCATTGAATTGTACATTAACACGAAGTCGATAAAAAAGAATCATAAAACTTCTAAGCATTGCGAAAAAAATAGATTTGTTACAAATGGTACACAACCATCAGTAAACCTCAGTATTTTTTGAGCATTATACGCCAATAAGTGTACAGTCTGACTAACTAACAGGCACTTCCTGTGCATTGTGTTAAATCACAAATTTTGGCTCATGAACTTGGCTTAATATGGTAACTCTTTTGATGTGACCATCGCACTGGAAAAAGCGATCAACCGCGGAAAATTTCCTGCCGTAAGGATTCGATAAGTTCCTCTAATTGAAGAATGAAGCAATTACAACTAATGAGGCGGCTGATTTCAGAATTACAGCTTATTTTTGCATCGTGGCATTGCATAAAGTTTGCTAAATATCCAGCTCACACGTTCCATACGCCCCAAAAAAAAACTTAAGGACTTAAGTCTAGTTTCGCTGACTTTTAATTTGCCAATTAATTGCAATTTTTTGGCAGTGAATTAGGCTCTTGCCATGGCACAATAAAAACGATGCCAAAGCTTTTAAGAATACACCATTTAAAAATAACAAATAACGGGACTTAAATCTCTTCCGTAGACGAGCAAACAATCAATTGTTATACTTTAAATAGCTTATCTAACAACAAGACAAATTTGAAGTATAAGTGAAACATTTTAGCACTAATTTGAAGCAGTGACAAAAAATACCAATGGATTGCATCGGAATCAATTATTTCTTCTGACAGAAGTTACTAGAATTATAAAATGTCTTATAATGTCTTTTAAATTAATGTCTTAAAATGTCTTTTTATTAAAACGTCTTATATTGTCTAATTTGTTCGCCTTATTCTCGGATTTCTTTACTGATGGTCTAGCACTTCATCGACGTACTTTAAAAAAGTATGAAACTATCTCGGATAGCATCACAAATGAAAAGCTTAGATATTTAGGCAGGAAGAGAGTATGACGCGAGCTACAGAAAATGCCTGTGAGGAAGTAGGATTTAGTGTAGGCAACCTATGATGCAAACACTCATGATTCCAACTCATGGTTTTAAACACTGCTTGTTAAAGAAATAATTCCAACTCTTGACCACTGAGCATAAACAAGTAAATTCTCATATTAAGTTTCAGTCAATTTTCCAACTCGCTCTCAAGGTCGAGCAGATCACGAATGGGATTTGAATTTCGATGGTGACCCGAACTCTGCATGCAAAAATTGTTCACAACGCATCGATTCGTTAGAATATTTACGCACTCGTACAGTGGTAACCTCATTTGAAGAATTAATGTGTCGGTTAAATTACACGAGCAATTGATGTAAAGTTGGAAAGCTGCATCATTAGGAGCATGGAAGGATTTGGGTGCACTTGGAGCTAGGGAGTGAAATGGCCGTCCTGCCACTTCCAAGCCCGTGGGCCTCATTAAAGGCGAATAAAGACTTCCTAATCGCCCCCAAACCTGTGCATTATAAAGCTAATTAGAGAAAATTTGAATGTAGCAAAGTTAATTAGCCCCACGAAGATTAGCCAAAATAGCCATTTATGAAAATTGGCTTTATAAGTGTAGCTGGAAAAAGATATAAACTTTTACAAATGAATTAATTATGAGCATTTAATTTAATTCAGTTTTCAAATTTGCCTACGATATGAATAGATGGTGTAAAATAATAAAACAAAAGGTATGGAACTTTATAAGGGATTCTGTTTTCATTACGAATACGTAAAATTTTATCTAAGTTATTCGGGGTATTTTTAGGGATGAACTTCAGATGGTTGAAAAACAACATTCGAAATAAAAAATATCCATTACGCAATCAATCGTTTTGATTTTACACTCTCCTCCCCGGCCACTTTTAATGATAAACTGCTCACGTTCCGTTACTTGTGGTAACCCTTGCATTCTGCTAATTTTACGGCCTTTGAATGAACACTTACAATTTTACCTTAGTTACGATGTGTATCACTAACAGTTCATCAATGTGTGAATCGGATATACTGTTGGTTGAGTGTAAGTACCGACGTTGCGTGTATTATTGAATCTTTGAAGGTTTCATTTTAACAAAACCATTTTTTTGCAGACTTACTGAAGCTATTCTATGCATTGGTTGTTATTTTAAGCTCTCGAACGAAAAAAGAGACGACCACTTCAATATTCCACCCATAATACACAGTAGCAATTTCAGTAATTCCTTAACTTCGTTTATTCATGTACAATATGTCAGTAATTTACTGATGCCTTGTATTTGTTGAAAGATCTTTGGAAAATGTTCAAAAATTTCTTCTTCTTAATCAGTGTAGTGAAACATTAAAATCAAATAATGCACTCATTTCTAAAGGAGGCACAGTCATTTATAAATAAATAAAGCCATGTACGTAGATCCTTGGTCCCAAAAAGCAAGAACATGTTGGTTTCCATAGTTTTATAACGAAGGCTGAAACTTAAAAACGGATTCAACAATTGAAAATAATACCCCTAATAAATTTGTATCCCGCTTCTTTTCGTATGTTCGGTAATCGTACCTAAATAAGGGGAAAATGCATTACTAAAAGACTTTTGCACTCCATGTCCTAGCTATCCTTGAGTTATTATTTTAAATTTCTCGTCACACTTTGTTTAACAGTTTCTAAAATACGCATTGACTAATAAAATACTCGTATTTCAGTTTTTCTTTTGCTTATATTCTGTTCTGCTAAAGATCATTAGGAATGCTATGAAGATACACAAACTTTTTCCCATTAATTTGAGAAGCGTAGAAGCTAACAACGCTGAAATTGCAGGAGTCTTCTTGGACATCTGAAGCCTCCTGACACCTAACATGATTATGGCGACTTTCAGGAAAATATTTTTAGTGCCACCAAATGAATTGTTGATGAGGAAGTGACTGAATGATCCTCATGGCAACACAAGGAGTAGTTAAGTATACCTTGTCTGCTGTAAAGTTCTTTCTACGACACTTAGATTCATGCTTGCTGTATTCAATAAATAAAGTGAGAATAAACGTACAAAATGCATGCAGAATATTTTTGTTTAATGATAGTCATTGTTAGTGATATGTAGCTAAGAATAATGTCGAACTTAAACGACTTGACGCGTGGACCGTGAAAAAATAGACGAAAATATACATTCAAACATAAAAAATTCCAGACTAAAATTTGCAAGAGGAAAGAAATAGCTTTTATTCTAAATCAGCTGATAAAAATGTTGCCTGTAAGCTTTAATTGTTTCTACTTTCATGTATATTCTATGGAAATGTCATACTAGACGTGTTTCGGTTGATAGGTTTTTGTTAGGTTTTATTTTAGGTCAGCTAGTTACTGTTGCTAAGCCGTGGATCCTTCACCGTAGTTTCAAACTGCTCAGCTACAGAGAGGAGGACTTCATACAAAGAAAATCCTGTTCAGTGTCATGTGAGATATAGAAGGAGTTATCCTTTATTAACTGTTCGTCAATAATTAATTAATTAATTGCTGCTACCCTCTACTGCAATCAACGTCATCGTTTGACGCTTAGACCCTCCTTAATGAATAAAACTGATTTCCTCTTTCAACACGATAGTGCCTTTCCTCACACAGCTTTATTTATCAAAGGCTTTTTGAGTGAGGTCGGTTGGGCGATGTCTTTTCAACTTCCATACTTCCCTGACCTTCATCTTATTGATTTTCTTGCGTTTAGGAAAATTAATTAATTTAAACATTATCAGTACATTTACAAGTCTTGGGTTCACATGAAGAAAGAGGCTGAAAACGAGTTGGATTCATATGAGTACACTGTAACAAAATTACTATAATTTTACAGTCGTAGCACTTATAACTCGTTCATGAAATACGCATTTAGAAAGGAATGAAAAATACGTAAATGATTAAAAACTTCCATGGTAAAAGGTCTATACTTTAGGAATAGGCTTTAATTGTCGATCCTTACTTTTACTTATGTCAGAAATATATTATAGCGATGCTTGGAATTTAACGAGAAACTTATTTCTCATTAGTTGGCTTAACAAAATATTACAATAAATACAGAGCATATAGTTGTTTTAACACGAAAAACATGATTATTTCAATGGCTTCAAAACTAAACTCTGAGTAACCTTGTAACATATAAAAAGTAGGAAGTCCTTCATTGCCATCTTTCAGTTTTATCACTGTCATTACAGTTGCGTGGAGTAAATAGAAAATGCCTCGTGGTTGTTTGGTATCGACGTTCTAGCTGTGAATTATGCGGTACAGAGCTGGGCGAGAGATCTATGTGACTGGTGCTAGCGTAGACTCGGTGATAGATCGTTGAGCGTCACAATGTTCGCTCATACATCACAGAGACCCACGAAGTAGCTTACTTTTACTACCCCAAGATTTATTGACAGTTTTAGTGGTTCTTGTTTTGTCCGTAGGTGACGTTTGCCGGACTTTGTTGAAGTGTAGATTCATGGGAATAAGTTTTAAGGTCTTCTTTGCGGTAACAAAGACAGGGAAAAAATGTGTGGCTGTAAATTCAGAGGGAGTGAAGAATTTTGAGCCCTTGTATATTTATTTCTGAAAACAATTTACCCGTGGTCAATGCACAAAAGAATAATTATAAAAATATATAGGAAGTGGAAGAGAAGAAATGAACAGTTTTTCATTTTAAAGTAATTTAATGAGAAATTTTAATTCCTAGTTAATTCCATATAGTTTATTTTTTTGAATGTTTAGGGCAATTGTATTGAAGGAGAGTTCCTTTCTTTTAATTGGGGAGTTGTGGAAAGATACAGAGGGTAAGCTAAATTCTCATGCAACAATGAAAGGCTTAAATCATCACCAGCTTGGTCGACTGGTGAGCGAATCTGCTTGCGAGCGGGAAGACCCGGGTTCGAATCCCGCTGCCGACATGGTTGACGCGGTTAGAAATACGGCATGGGACTTGGGTAAACAACCGAATAATTATCGAAGTAATTATCCGACTTAAGAATGGGCCAGAAGGTTCGTTCCTATAGCCTCATTCTATTCTATTATATTCTATTCTAAATAATTGTCTAAAATACAGTGAATTGTGAGGAGACATTGTGAGAATTTTTTCAATTTGCTACTGAATGATTGAATGAAATCGGAAGAGATGGTTATCTTCCACTTGTCTAGTTGTTCTTTTTTCTTTTTTGGAATAAATGTTCCACAGCACAACTAAATGTATTTCAAATCTGAATTGTCGTCCTGTGATAAATGGAACATTACTGAAAAAAGAAATACCTCGCCCGCGGTATCAATGCAAAATTCAATTGGAGAAGAAAAAGTGGTCATTACAGTGCTTCACTAAATGATTCAATTTATTAATTTACATTGAAATTCACACATGCTATCTATCAACTGAAAACTTGAAACGTTGTGTCGCTCGTGAAACAAAATGATGTCAAAGTTGTAAGGAAAATCTCTTTACCAACATGAATTTCAAAGGCAACAATCATGAGGTCGTAGAATGGAAGCGAAGCTGCGTTGGTATCGTACCTCTGATATCAATACAAGACAGTTGGGCAACAAAAAGAAGATACACTGAAGGCCTGACACCGAGCATTAAGACGCTGGAGAAGCAGTCGACTGGAAATCCAGGAAATTGCCATCCTTGGCCCAGGAATGGAGCGTAGTTCCGAGTCTCGAGGTTGTCTGAGGTTCGTGTCTCTGGCTCCTCTCCGTCCTTCATACAATGATAGGGCGCCGAATAACTGCTGCATCGAAGGCCTTCTATGGCAATACATACAATTGGCGCCTATGGAAGGCAGTCTGCCAATGGCTTTATAAGAACTCAATGGCGTGAACATTACCAGTCTCACTCTTATTCTCCTGTATGCGTGAGGATTTTTCCTCGTAGCGTTGCAGCGCCTTGAGTTTGGTCATCTTGCCTAATATTATTGCTGGAATTGTTCCCCAGTGAGTAATTCTTTGATGTATTCGGTAAATATAGGAAATTACTGCTTGTAGGAAGTGTGACATTTTTGTACGAATGATGATACTGAAATGTACACCGAAAGCTTTTTTATGTCTTATCATTTAGCCGTGTTCACAATGATTTTCAAGTAAAAACTGGAAAAAGAGAATGACTATCACAATGTTATGAGGAAATGCAAAGGCTATTATGGAAGACACTTTACAGTGTTTGTATAAAATATACACTCACTGTAATCCTTTTTCTATTTTTTACATCTTCATGTGGATTTGGTTATCAAGGAGTTACTAACGAGTAAATTGGATTCTAACATCGAGCCCATCACCTTGAAATATCCGTAGGTAAGATACTTTATGTTTTCAATTTAAGTTCGGTTGAAAAGAGAGGACTGATTTAAACAAATAGTTTTCATTCATCAATTGAACATGTTGCATCAGTTAGTGTTGAAATAAAAACAACAATCAGAATAAAATGAAACTTTGTCGGTGAGCATGAAACGAAAGCTCGGGTGGGAAGGCAGTCTCGCTTCGGTGAACGTCTTTGGTCCACTCACGGTGTTACTTCCAACCTGTCCCCATGCCTCCTCTAGCCATGGCACTACATGGAGCTTGATCCATGCTAAAGTTAAGTAATTAACATGAATAATAGATAAACTGCATCAGTTTGCGGAGTTGACTCATAAACTATACCCCAAAGAACGAATTGTAGGAATTTATTACGAAGTTTTCGCCGTTAATGACAGAAATAACGCACCAGTTATAGGTTTATCAACTACACTGCAGAAAAGGAATTATTGGAATTTTTGAGCTTTTCGGTATTGAAAAACTTGCGGAGCTCAACTGATCCAACACTTGATTGATGTCGCATACCTTCAATTATTATAGAAGTTGCAGGTAGCACAATATTGTTTAAAAATAACTTCTGAGTAATAAAAATGCCACACTAGAAGCGCTAAATGATATAGTGGAAGGAGATAAGCGTGAAATAAATTACTCAAAAAACTATGTAATTTTTACATCGATGTTCTTCTATTATGTTTAAAAATTTGATTCGTACGCACTATATCTACTAGTCGACACCAGCAAATCATTCCCCTAATGAAGGAAGGTTTGGAATGCACCATCATTTCATATGCCTCCCTTAAAGGTGAAATCATAAAAATGTGATTTCAACGATTGACTTGTCGACTAGCGTGTGTTACTTTTTAAATTATAACATGATATTTGTTCCTTTGTATTTGTCCTTAAGTTTCATTATGTTATAACCTTTATATTTTGTGCTGAAGAGTCTTCTATACACGCGTTGTGGTCATGAAAGATGCAAGATATTATAATGTACACTTTTGCTCGTACTGAGGTAACTTTTGCATGCTAAACTGACACTTCTGAGGTGTGGTGGTTGAGGACTTCTCCTCTTCCCACTCAGTATAATTTATTGGTAATTCTCTACTTCTCAACTTCCACTTCCCGCTGAACTGAGTGCGATGGTTGGGTAATTCTCTACTTTCCAGATTCTACTTTCTCCTGAGTTTAATTGATGGATGGTAATTTCCAAACTTTCCCTTACATTTCGTGTGATGCTTCGGCGGCTTACTTATGACACAACACTAAATGTATTCTATTATCAGCCCCGTATCACAAACATTTCTTGAAGTTTTTCGTGTCTAACATCTACTTCGTTCCTTCTGGTAAAAATAAGTTAAATTCGTACAATGAAGTATTTTCAAAAGGAATGTTTTTAATGATTATTGTACCACATTAATCAGATCAGGAACAATTAAAAAAAAGTCTGAAGCTAGTTTTAATTTTGGTCTATATAGTTCCCGCTCAATGAGAGTAGAAATATTCCGCATAGTAAGAAAACTGAATGCCTAGGTGATTGAGAATTGTTCAAATGACGTGCAACGTCTGCCAGTAGCTTTTATTGAGATCAATCTCTCTTTAGCGTGAAAAGAAGCGTTTTCTGCTCGTACGCGGAAAGATGAGGGACATGCGGACTCTGCTACTGTACGCGGCTTGACGCAGTGCAGCGCACTGTCGTCAGAGCGCGCAGGAATAAAAGTAGAGCAGAGGTCAAAATTTTCTTCCAGAAATAAGAAGGTCTGAGATGTAACAATTGTTCGGGGATTTAGGGTTTTGTGGTCAAAGGCAGCGTTTACACGGGCAAATGGAGGCAAGGAAGCTGCCAGGAGACAGCTGGAGATTTTCTTCGACCTGCTTTTGTTCCCGCGAAAGAGATGACCTTAAAGGCGGGCCCCAACGAGCCTTGAATTTCTTTGGGCAAGGCAATCGTACCTCGTGAATGAGGGACAGCACTACCAGCTCTAAACTGATGCTTCGTTCCAAGGTTAACACCACAAACTGCAGCGCCGCAAGTGTCTTCCTCATTTTTGTCTTTGTTGAGAATTTTGTGCTGCACACATGGTAGGAATGGTAAGAACATTGCTCAACACACATAATTTAGATGAAAATTTTAAGGACCATTTCGAAAAAATAGCATAGGGTTGATTTTTTAACTCGACATTTTACACATTAATAAAAACATTATTGGAGGGAAATTCTTTTTTATCGTACTCTAGCAAAAGAAAATTGTTATTAAATTCAGAAAATTAGCTTGTGCTTTGTTTCCGATGAATTCAATGGATGATAACATAAACTAATACTCTTATTACTCTTCAATCATGAAAATGTTACAGTATGAAGGAAGCTGTCCTTATACTTGAGGTTTACATATCCTTCCTTAGTTTTAATATTACATAACGTGTATAAAGTATTATTTTTTCTAAGCAAGGACAGTAGTGATATACGTTTTCGGCTTAAAACTTTTGCCGAAATACACAAAGATTCTAATTAACTACTTTCACCCATTTTCTAAGTTGTAAGACAAATTTTTGATATTGATTCAGTATACGTTCAGCCTTACCAATTATCTGAATCCTTTAATATATGATGTCTCCACAACTTTACTCATTGCACTCGATCACAAAACAGTTCCCGATGGTTTTAAGTGAATTCTCCCAATGCTTCGCCGCTGTGCCGTTCAAGCTCTGGGGATGCAGTTGCGAAGCCTCTGACGCAGTCACCATACACTATTTCATGAAGAGAAGAATGTACGCACAGCAGCACAATTTAGAACATTTCAAGTTCAGTCTGATGGAGTCGAGGAATTGTGTATTAAAAATTCGAGTAAAGTTCTGGCCTCATCCGTTGAAGAGCTCCGAATGTTCAAGTTCAGCTTTATTTTGAAAACAACGTAGCTAAAGCACGAAACGCTCTCAGCATTAAAGCTATTTTAAAATCACGTAGAAGCTTGCAGGAGCTTTAGAGGGAGGAAAGATTAAACATTTGGTGAAGCCTGGAGCTCCACCGAGACATTTTTGGTAAACATCTTGGCTCTTTAGATTGATGAGCCTCAGCCAGACACTGCATGAAAAACTTCGTCTTTCGTGTCCTTAGAACGGGCAAAAATAAATTCAAAACTCCAACGGAGGATGATTAATTTAAAAGCTGCTCTTAAATCAATTGACTAGAACCGGAAACCGAGTTGCAATTGCATTATTGGCTACGGAACAACGTACTGCAACGTTATATATTAAGTAATCTGTAGATTGTGAATTTTCTTGAAGTTAGTATCAGCGATTTTACATATTTATTGGAATGAGGCTTTACAATAAGAAAATATTAATGAATTCGAATATTCAGATTAAAATAATCTGATTTCCCGTGTACTCCAACTGCTAGGTTAAGAATAAGACTTCAGCTACAAAATAGGCATCACAAGGAAAAGAAAGAGCAATTTTCATAATGAGTGTTTCATGTTAAAAGCCCACTAATAAAAACTCGTAAAACAAAGATGTTGATTGCGTCAGAGAAAAATTAAAGAGCTTTCAATTGTAAAACAACGGAAGCTAAATGACCATTAAATTCACATAAGCTGTCAGAAGAAATCTTTATGGCAAGGAGAATTGGCAAGGGGAATAAAAATATCCTTCTCATTCTGAGTAGAAGATTGCCTGGGACTTTTATCCGAAGCCAGCCTAACAGGTCAATTTTGTCTCTTTAAGGATTAAGCTCAAGAAATTCCCAGGCTTCAAAGGAGGATTTCCTTTTTGTTTGAGAGGAAAAATGAAGAAGAAGAGGAGTCATTTCCCGGATGGTTGGTTGCATCATGACGCGAGTCTGCGGCAGCAGCCCTTGCTCATTGGAGCTTCTCGGGCACTTCCTCCCCAGGTTGCAGCCACGCAAGGGCGGCCTTGCCTTGACATGCATGCCCTTGGTGTGTGCCCGTAGCATCAGCCCTCTTTTGTGGCGTCATTCTTGGAAATCGACGTGTCCAGTGGTAACCACCGTTGCCGGATGCAAGTCATGCGAAACGATTACTTGAGAACAACATGTGGAGAGCGAAATAGTGTACAATTGAGTGCATTTTTTCATCTTACCTGCTAATGATGATTCACCAGTAATTTTACATTTCTGTCACTTTATTCATAGAGTTGGTGTAGGGATGAACCAATACATCCCTGTAATACTGTACTGTAATTATTGAGGTGAGAGCTGCTCTGCAAATTTTGAGACCTGAAGTAACGGTACTATAAATATAAAGAGAAAGTTCTTCCTAATAAACATCAAATGTAAAAGTTTCCGTACTACTATTTCAAAATGAAGATTTACTGATGCTATATTATGCATTGGTATGTTTTCAATACATTTAACTAAAGTAGCTCTTGTAGAACGGGCATCAGTATTTTGACAGCCAATACTAATGCTGGTATTGACTATTTTTGCATGGCTGGTCTGCAGTAAAATTTAAGTGTATAGTATTACATGACTAGCGATCTGCATGAAAATACAATATTTTAAAAAACAAGAACTGTCAGTGATATACAGTCTTCTAACAATAGGCATCAGTTTCAGTTAAGCTGAGGAATTTTCTGAGAATAAACAAATATTCAGAGTACTTCATGATTTGAGATTTAAATTCAAACTCGTAAAGCTTTCAACTGAGTTAGGTTGGGCTTCTTTTAAGAAGATTGCTGCAAATTTAAGTAGTCCCAAAGGCGTTTATTTCTATTAATTATGTGTGTTGCCAAAAACAGTTCAAAGTTACTTCCCGAGAGAAAATATGGACAGCTCGATGCATTACATGATGAGTTTTACTAATTGAAAGTCAGAAATGGAAGAACAAAAGACTAGGAATAAAAATGAGGAGAGAGCAGGGGTAGTGGAGCGTGTAATTTAGCTGCACTGATGAATTTAAACACAGATATGATAATTTCTGCCTGACTCTGGGCTGATGTAACTTGCTGAAATACCATTTAAGGACGCTTTCATTCGCTTGAATAGCTGTTCATAACCACTCCATTGGCAAATGAGCCACGAGAACTAAAACACCAAAACAAACTTTTCCCTATTCAAAGTTGAAATTTGTTTACCAAAAAGCTACCAACCAATCTGTTCAAATTTTTTACTGTACTGTAACAATCATTGCTATCTGTGTGGGTAAGTAACTGCCATTCAAGCGGACATGAATTGGAGTCATGTTGAGGAATGGGACACAACAACTTTTCAACCACGATCAAGTTGATGCACCATCCATCACGATCGTCGTTAGTGTAACAGCAGAGCATAAATCGTAACACTCTTTTGGCCACGGCTGCTAGACGAAAATCAAGCGCATTCCCATGATCTGAGGCTCTCTTCCCAGGCGCAGATTTAAGGTGGCAGTGATCCTCTTCGAGAGACCTTTAATTTTTAAAACATAATTTAAGCTATTACCTTCAAGTTCAATATACCGTTTATGAAAGACCAGTAAATATATATTTTATTCATCGTGTATAACATTAATGGAATTGATCAGATGCCCGTTGAGTTGAAAGTTTGTAAAATTCACTCTAGACTCTAGTTTGCCCGCCATGGTGCCTTTTTGTTGCTCCTTGTGAGCAGACAAGAAGAATGTCTTTGAACATCTTCATCCCGTAAGGTTCAATTGTACTACATGACGGCCTACGTAGACATGACACTTAACTCGAGTGCAAGGTAAGCAGGTTATTTCTTTATGCCCTACTGACATTTATGTATATATTTTTTTTATAATTTTAATTCATTTAAAAAACTGGTCAACATCAGGGGTAGAAATAATTACGAGAGATATTTAAAAGAAAAGCTAGATGTATGATTTACCCTTGAAGGCGCAAGTTTGGAATTAAAGCACCTGAATTCAAAATATAGTGTCGTCTAGCAATAATATTTAATTTCATTGTTCCATTTTGCCTTTTGGAAAACTCTAGATTCAGAATGAAAGGAGTCTCACTGGTTCCTTTCTGACGAGTCACGAAAGCTGCACTTGCAGTCGAACCAAAATTACTTCAGGATTGATGATTCGAGTTAGGAGCTTAATGCACCACTTTGCTTAAGTATTTACTTTGAATAATAAAGAAACTGGCGTAGAGCTGTAAATATTATTATCTTTTTCAGTCTCAGTACAAATATAACTAAAAGTAAAGCTTATAGCTGAACTTGAAACATGCCACGTGCATTACCTGAAAAAGCCCCAAAACTAGCTTCAACGCTATAACAAAGGACTTATTTAATTGAATTTTCATTTACAAGTGGGATCGTGCGTTTTCCTCTGGAAATAAGAACGGCCGTTGCTACTACAGCCGCAACCTGGACTTACAAACTAGTCAAACTGACAAAAGGAGATGCAGTGGAGAAAGCCAGAAATTCGATGAAGAAATTATCACAAGGACCCAAGAATGAAAGACGGAACAGCGGAGGTCTTCATGAGCTCCAGGAACAGCAGGCGTCGCAAAGTCTGAACAGGCGATGCTTTAAGATTAAACTTGACAACAGCCGAGAGCTGCTCTTCTCTCTTCGTTGGTACTACAGAGATGTATTACGTCCGTACATAAATTCGAATGAAGAAACTGTTCTTTGGACGCGCAAACTGAATACCTTTGGTGATTGTAACTGCCTAGACACTGAGGGATAACAGTTTATTAGGGTAGTTACAATCGATATTTTTAGTTTGAAGATGATTGCGTGAAATGCATACCAAATTCAACAGCAGACTTGTGGCCATTTAAAGTTATTATGCTGAACAAAATCTTGTTCGTTATTGCTTTATATTGGTTGTATATATACCTCTTCATTTGATGTTTGCGTCTAAAATATTAGGTAATCATGGCTTCACGTTGCATTTCAGATTGAATGACAGAGCTTGAGCGTAATTTCGTTTCAGAGCACTGAGGGAACTAAGCGTCCTTGCCCTTTGAAGGCGAAATAGTGTGTGCTGGTTGGATGTCGAAAAATTTAATTATGACCTGCAAGCGATAAATTGAGTTATTACCAATGCATTCGGATGTATAATATTACCATCAAATTAAGTTGATCAATTAATCAAAAAGGAGCAAGTATTGAGCTTGTGGAGTACATTCTGACGGTTAATCTTGGCTAACTTCGACATATTGAAGAATTAAATTGTAAACTCAGTTCAAATTTTTCAATTCAATTTCTTCGTGATAGATTTTTACGTGCATGATATTTTTGTTCGAAAATGCTGCATATCTTTATTCCTTAGTTTTTAGGCTATCTTCTTTCAATTGTGATGAGAAACGGTTTTCGCTCGAGTCGTTTACATCAAAATGGAAAAATAATACAATCTTGCACGTTGAATTTGTTAGTAAAAAGTACTTTGAAAGGGAGAAAAATTTACGAACAAGGAAGTGTTGAAAGAGTTACATACTCGTTCCTGAGTATGTAACTCCTACTAAGTCTTCTTTGGATTGTCTCCTAATATTCAGTTATTCATCAAAGGAAATGTCCTGCCACCTCGTGCTTATATATTTCACACTATTGAAGAATTAGAGCTGACTGTTATAATGGCAAAAAATAAATCTTCTCGCTAGGATTCAATACTATTTGATATTTCATTGATTTTCTAAAAAAATGACACTTCGTTAACATCTTTTTCCTGAAGCCAACGTCAGTTCCAAGAATTCTGCCAACGGAAGGACAATATTTCTCGACCGAAATGGTTCTAATTAGATCCTTCTATGTCCAGATGATACTAATAAGACGTACTTTTGAATGGAAGACGGTTCTGTGACACACAGTCTGTCATGTGATTGAGAGCAGCACTCCTCATCGAGCTCTGAGGCCATCGGTTCCTCTGCGCCGTGTCTCAGTCTGGCATCTAGTGTCCTGAAAATGTTGCTGGAAATGCTCATTATTCACAATGTTTGGAATCTTTTTCTCAATAAAGATGTTCCTTTGGGTTTAGTAAGGTATGTAAAGATAAATTCTTGAACTTACTGTCCCCAAACAGAGTTTTATGTATTTTTCCTGTCAAACTCTAATGACGGGTTTTTTTAATACACGAGGTTCTCAGCCAGTAGGGTTCATCCAAGTAAGAAAACTTAGAAGCTTTGAATTGAGGTAGAGGTGATAGAATACAATTGCATTCGATTTATAAATTGTCTTACTCTTTCTTATGGTCATATTTAATGAAACCTTCTTCCGTTCAACACCCGCACTGACAACAATGGATAAATTTAAATATAAATTTGTATAAAATTTAATGCAAGAATTAAATGACATGAAGGATACTAGCCTTCATTTGTTTTATTTTCCTCGAATTTGGCTTTTTTTATCACGCTGCAAGCCTCCTTTTTTATAAATTCGATTTGTTTCACCTTGACATACAGGATTCTGAGCTAATGAAGAGTTAGAAAACTTGCAATACTACTACTTCTATTAATGGCATACCCGATTCGTAATGATGCATTCGTCAAATCATGTAAGCGCGACGTGAGGGACAATTGCAACGAGCTCGTTAATCAGGGATGATTTCCCTGCAGTAAAGTCGAAAATATTAAAGAGATTTGACGATGGACAGCCGTCATTTTACCAGAAATCGACAGCCGCTGCATACGTGTTGCTGGATTCACAAAAACCTCCGCCCGTGGGCCGGCAATACACTAATGCAAGAGACAAAAACGGCTCGTGTGTCTCGTTCTCCAGTCCAAATCGGCGCTCCGAAACCCGCATCTTTTGGCTTTTCATAGGGAAAACTTCGAGAGTGTTTCTTACGATCAAATTTCTTCAGTTTTGCTGATGAGCTTCCTTTTTCAGGAAAGCAAGTTTTTTGGACTATTTCAACTAGATGAATGTCCAGTACAAAGTTGTGCACATCAAATTTCAGGCGGTAAAATATTCAAGACGACCGTGAACAACAAAGAGCCTCGGCTGCGTAAAGGCTCTCTCTCGGACGAGTTTTGGGGCGCATTGAGAGCAGGGAAAAGAGGCAGACTCGAATGTGCACAATGCCCTGCTTCACAATGGACAAACTCAGCTGCTAGTTGCTACCAAAAATTTTTCCTTGCACAATATTGACCTCCTAATACAAATTTTGAGGCAACCTTGATTAGCGTATATGAAAGATGTTGAGAAACTCAGAAACAGGGAGATATTTTGCTAGTTTATTTATCATTTTCAAAGCAAAAAACATTGAAGTAGAAAGTCGTCCAAGAGGATATTGATCTCTTATGGTCTGAGTTTGGATAGCCTCGTAGAGCTGGAAAACCTCTAAAATTTGTGAGGCAAATTTTCGTTTAGCGGAGAGCAGGCCTCAGCCAGCAATACGGAACAGAATATTTGAATAGCGTGTGAATCGTTTAATAAGATACTCAACAATGACTTATATTCTTTTATACAAATACGAATGCTTTTATTCTGAGGATGGAAATAGGACATCTGGCCATCATACTCGTGGAGTATGGTGAAAGATCAAAAACTCTACGGTATCTTTTTGTGTTACTTGATCTAACGGGAGGTAACCTGAACGTTCCACATGAATATCTAAATCACCAAAAAACTCAACTTCAATAAAATTCGATCTTTCAAAGGTGGAAACTTTAGCGGCAAAAAACACACTTCAAAATGTTTCACTGGCGTCAAGGGACGAAGTGAATTTTTTCTGCTCTTTACTTAGACGTTTTTATTGGAAGGAATTTTCCTTCTTTGAATACTGTTAAAATGTGAGCTCTTTTTCTTGAAGTCGCTTTGAAAGAGACTGGGGGCAGGTTTCTAAGAAACTTCGCCCCGTGGCGATGATGCATCACTGCAACGCCCGCTGTTACAAACCGAAATTTGCAGAGCCAGAAAGTGCTTTGTCATGGTCGTGCACAGAATTGTCTGCTCTGGAAAGAGAGGTAAAGAATCTTCAAAATCTTCCCCAAGAAATAGGATTCATCAGTTACAGTTAACTGCCGAACACGTAAGAAGACATACAGTTGCGATGGGTACTAGGTAATTCTGATGACTTTGTTTGTACATTGATCGAAAGACTTTCATGAAAACGTACCTATTCATGAATGTAATTATTTTAAATTCTCAATTTGCTTGAAATACTGATATTTTATTAATATACTGAATGACGCATGAATTCAAATTTTTAAAATATAAAGAAAAAATTTTGTTGCCCGTACCACAACAAAAAATTTAATTCGTACGCTCCAATGTTATTAATTGCTTTGAGCACGACTCTCAACTGTCACAACTTCAAAAGCAGATGAAACAAATTCAGCACAATTACATAGTTTGTTTTTTCATTCAAGCTTGGGCAAAAAATAATGCTCACCAAAAGTTTTGAATCGTTACCGGTTTTGGACACCAGAACTTTGATTGTAAAAGCATTTAAGTTTACGACAATTGGGCAAGTGCTATTGCTTACGAGTATTGAAACCCTCATACGCAGGAAATGTTGAAAATAAAGTATATTACTGCAGTTGATTTGAGCTGAACTTACTAGGAAAAATTATGTTGATTAGTCTCTTATTCTTGAATCTGTTTTCTATTTTCTTCAATCCTCTTTGAGAGTGGAAAGTACAACTTGAAAGTTTCATACTCAGTAAAGATATTGTTCACTTTTGATTCAAAGTGAAGCATGTGCAAGTAATGGTAAGTACTAATAATATTAAACAAGATTGACCTTATACTGTTTATAAAATGACACCTGCACGAGTACACTGGGAAATTGGGAAGGTAAGTTAAGATAAGCGCAAGTTCTTGAGGTCATAGCAATAGTATTTTTTGAATATCTTGGATGCGTAGCATAAATTACAAATTAATGTAAAAATAGGTACAATTTTTGTGCATACAACATTTTAATAAGAATACAGCGAGAACAAAAGCTTACAGAACTCAGTTTTCCTCATTTCGCTTGTACATAGTGTATGTATATGTAATCGTTTAGTTAATGTTCGTTCTCTTAGAACATTACATTTGTAGCAACGATACCTCGTGTTGATCATTTTTTCTTGCATTGATCAAGTGTTAGCTATGCGCAGACTTCCTTCTTACTAAAGTGACTAATATAAACATTATTTCTCGGAATGAACCGGCACGTCACTTGCAAAGGCAGTCAGTTTACTTTTATCATGAATATAGGACACTTCATGTGAGTTATGTAAGTCTGCTTTGTTAGAGTAATGCTTTTCAAGCTTAGATCAGCGTTGTTACATGAAGCGTGTCGAATTTTTTAGTAATGCAAACACGTTTGGAGTGACAGACGCTGAGTGACAACCTTGAAAATCATAGTTTAGATCATTATGGTGAAGACACAGGACCCTTAAAAATGATATTACATTTGAGGAATTAAATAAAAGGGGATCCAGTAAAATTCAGGATGAAATATTTCATGATTTAATGCATAATGAATTAGAATCTAAATGTAAATTATAGAGAGGAAGAGAGGACAGTTTGGGGGAGATTCATCAACTCTGATTTCACTGCCATGGTTAAATTGAGTAAGGCACTCAACAACCAAGAATCATGTTGTCTGGACCAGGTGTCGGCTGGAATCAAGGAGCTGCTTAGGTTAGAGCGAGTGAAGTTTGATGATTCCTTCATGAACTAGGGCGTGTGAGTGGAAAGGTTCGAGTTACAGCAGAGACTCCAATCTCTGCGTACGACATAGAATTGTATCGAATTGTTTTGTTTTCAATCACTTTCTAGTCTATTTTTAGCGAATTGTGTAATTTTTATGAAATTTTATTATGCAATATATTATAAAGTATTTCATCTTGAATTTTGCTGGGTTACCCTTATGTGTTTCTGTTTTTTTTTCAGCAACTATCTCAATCCGCCTGAGAACAAATAAATATTAAAAAGTTTAATCAAATCGAAACAACAAAGCCAATGCAAAATTACAAATGTACTCAAACGAATAATTCCCGTTAAACTAAAGAAAATATTCACTTTAACAGTTTTATTTTTGTGCAACTGTGTCGTCCGTCTATTTCGCCCATGTGGTTAGAAAACTTTGTTGTGGCCTCCACGCTCGAGTCACCACCTGAGTGGGCCGTTAAGCTAAAACTTTGCTTATTCATTCTACTTGAACTTTGCCTGCAAAATTGGGAAATTAGAATACAAAGCAAACTGCCAGTTTGTTTTATACATTTTGTAACTGCTACTAAAAGGCCATACAATTACTTAAAAAGTGATACAGCAGGAAATAATAGTAGATTTTTGGGGAAAATTCATTGCATATAATTTTATAAATCAACCATTTTGGTGTTTGAGTGTTAGTTAATCCAAAAATATAGAAAACCTTAATTCATACTTCTATCTAATGTTTGATGCAAATTCATTTAGTTATATTTCTAGGGCAAATCGAGAAGAAGATATTTTTTCTACTGAAGGAAGAAGTAAATTCTACGGATAATTCACAGAGAGACACGGAAAATTGCACTAAACGAAATACTTAAAACGAATTTTAACCATTATTGCAGCATTATCAACTAATTGAAGTGCAGTATGATTAGTTGTCTTACAATGCAAGGCAATTTAGTTGTATTGTGAGATTGCAAAAACTCATTCGACGAACAGATTTTACAAATGCTCGCAGTTTATGGATGTTAAATCCGAACTTAGAGTCAGTATTAATACTGAACGGATGTCTTGCATCACAATCAACAGAAAAAATATTAAACAGCTTATTAATACTGAAGCAAAATGTTGTACCTTTCAACAAAGAACACAATTGAAAAGTAGTACGGAATTGATTTGTAATAATTGTTTGCAAATATAAATGGAATATATTACCCTGACACTAAATTACGATTGTCCTATGTATTTAACTACTATAAACAGTCTTTCAATTCAGTTTTATGATGACTAGAGAAGAGTACATGCACTAATTGCTCAAAATACAGCGTCAAAATCGGGACTGTGGAGAAAATGTAAAAGAAAATCTTTATCTTGATTAATTGGTTTGACAGGAGGTGTCCGGGATACATCTTCATTGATATTCAACTGGATATTACAGATTTTTACTAGTGAATATTTTTTACGTAAGATTGCTACCTTTCCTCACCCAAGCCAGTACTATTAATCTGCCAAATAATCTAACTTGTCTCATGCAATAAGTACAGGATAAGAGAGATAAGAATTTTATTCACATACACACATGGATGCATACAGTAGTGATTGAGCTCCTAAAAATCAAACAAAAAGTTTTCAGTGTTCGACATCTCAATTTTCTGACGTCAGGTTTCATCGTAAGAAATTTTTTGAATGCCTGATTCCTATTGCAGGACTTCTATTCCGTAACCACTGAGGTCAGCGCCCTGTTTCAACTTTGATGGTTACATCATAGTAGCCAGTGACAACTTTTGAAACTATCAGGATAAAGAATTTCGCAAATTTACCACGCCGTCAAATTTTGTTGGAGTGATAACAAAACTAAAAATTATCCAGAGAATAAAACTCCGTTTTGACTGTTGATTTAGTTTATTTGCGTTAACAACGCAATATTTCCTTAATGCGATTCATACGATCCATGATGAGCCACCTTATTTCTTCTCCAAAGCACAAACGCAAAGGCTAAGCTACATGCGTAAAGTTAGTACTTGCAACACGATAACTTATCCTCTACATGCATATTGTAGTTTGTTGCAGTTCTTGGACCAGGAATCAGATTGAGGCGCGCAGAGCTATCCAGAGTTTGGTGGTGCGAAGGTCTGGATGAGACGCTTTCACATGCCATGGCGTGCTCAGGGATGTCGCTGAGCGGCCTGCATGTGATGCCCGACATAGCATGAATATGCAAGGGCCATGCCTGGAGATGCTCCAGTCAGCCTTAATATTCCAAGGATAAGCTACGTTGCTCAGATTTTCCCCGAATGGCTAGCTTTAGGCCTCGTGTTAAGATTGATGTTAATACTCATGCGACGTAATTTGTATGGAAATGCCGTATATTGCAGGCCTTCAAGAGTTTTTAACCCTCGGAAAAATTGTTATCACCGGTATGACACAACTTGCCGGAGTCATCGACAGCCAGGTAAGATTCTATAAAAATTAGTTTCATGTGACATTAGCTTTCATAGTTGGTCTAAAAATTGTTTACGAATCAGGGAAGACCTCATGGCAAACAGCTCAATGAAAAATAAAGGAAAGAGACAGCTAAGCTGTTTTTAGACATTAAGCTCGAGGTATGTGTATTTAAAAAATGTTATTTTAGGACATTATGATATGAAATTTGCTTTCTATCACAAATTTTGAAGTAATAATTCCTTGGAAGTTTGGAAATTGTAGTTAGTACATTAGAATGCACTGGAAACATCATGAGTTATTCACGTAAGACTTTCACGTTGGTAAAATTCATCAGTGATATTCGCTGAGCGATGGATAAAATATCAAGAACGTTGTAGTATTACAGCAAATCTTAACTTCATGGTCATCACCACCAAGCTTTGTTTTCCTTTTTGTCAATGATAGAGCTATGGGTTAGCAAACAACATAAATGCTTTTGTTTCCACATACGACGAAGAGTGGAATTAAAATTGTATGCGTGTGAGAATACAGTTTTTGCGTTACGGATCCATTTTTAGAATGATTCTAGCTCAAAAATGAAACCCAGCTTAGGGCGTGATGTTTTATTTGTTGTATTAAAGTCAATGATAGCATAGGCATGACTGGAATGATATCCAACCCAATCCTTGTCTGTAAATCCAGCTTATGGTGCTGTAAGCCAAAATGATGAAAATGTCTCTACTTTGGGTGTTATGAATTGCCTCCTCGGTCGCATGATGGATAAATATTCTTTACTCATATTTTCAATGAGCAAAAAATAAAATTACAAACCGTTATCTGACGTCATGGAACAGAAACACCTTAGAATTGAAATTTAAGACGGTCAATTGAATTCAATGATAATTTACAAATATTCAATAATGCTCCAAGTTAATCGTACAAAAAATTATTCTATTTGAATAAAGTTGAGTCAGGGTTTCGTTTCAATACCGTTTTAATTTTGTTATTGTTTGAATAGTATGGAACGATGAATGAACTTGGTTTAAGATGAATATCAAAACGTGACTGGAAGCAGGATGAATGATGAAAGAGAACACAAGTAAAATGAATGACAAATACGATTGAGTGTACATGAAACCTTATTATATTTTTCAATTCATATTGATTTTTGTTTTCAGTACTTCTTTTACAGGGTGGGGCATAAATACTGTTATAAAACGAAAAACAATTTTTTCTTCAAAAAAGAGTTTTATTTAAAAGTTTGACTGTAACAAATAGCAAGTGATTTAGTAATCTACGATTACAAAAAAATATTCAAAATGTTTTCCTTTTGCCCTCACTATTCATCGAAGTCTTTTAGGAAAGTCTTTAATGGTCGCACGAATTACTTCTGAGGCTATTTTCTTCTAGCGTTAATTCAATTTTTACTTTAAAACTTTGATACTTTGGCAAGGAGTAGAGCAGGTTTCACTTTCATGATTAATTTTATAAAATTATGATGGGTTATGGTGTGCGAAATAATAATTATTAAAATCTATTTGAAAACAAGTAACAGGAATTATGCCTCATCCTGTATATAATTCTGTTTTCTCCAACTCTCATTATCTATCAGATGTGCACTAACTTGTGCAATGAGTTCAAAATATTAAATCGTTTATAAATGATATATGTAAAAATATATTCAAGATTTAACGCAAAAAATGAACAATTTTCAAGGATAATGTTATTGAACTATGCTCAGGAAATTGTACGTATTAATAGAGATTACTAAAAATATTACCCAGGTGTAAGCTGCAATTTATTCAACTTCACTACTAGAGGCTACGTGTTTCTGTGTAGTCCCAGTTTACGATGTATGAGAATAATAAATAACACGACCTTGGAAATGTTTTCCGAACTCAAAGATCTACGACATGTGAACCTCAATTTCAATTTGGATTCTGATCATTCCTGGATCAGAATCAAAATTTATTTTTGTAAAACGAACGAATGGAATACCCAAGAATTATTTATATGTCATTAAATACCCAAGAATTATTTATAAACAGAATGATAATGAAAAGAGACAGATATACATGAGAACATTGAAACTCTAGTTTCAAAAAGATAATGAATGACTGTTTTACATAACCACTAAAACTCAGTTGTTCAGTTCTAAACTAAGGACTTATTCAAGTTTAAAACTGCAATATGAGATATTTTTTAAACTTCTGTCCTACATTTATAATGCTTGTCTAAATATCAAACGTATATTAATTGTAAGACTCTTTGGTTTAGTAATCTAAATGCTCATGCGATAAAAAAGTTTTGAACTGTTTGTTAATTTGCAGACAGGTTTCATTCAACCGTGACACTTTTCTGCTTTATTTGTGCCCCTCAAAAATTAGAGCATTGAATAGCGTGGCCTGACAGGCGTCGCTTTTTGCCGTTCCAATAATCCAACGAGAATTCACCTTTTGAAAAAGAATGGTGGTAATAAACTATCTTAATTCCAAGAATAAGTATTGAGAGGTAAAGGTTGCTTTTTAAACTTTGTTTCTGACTGTCTAACAAATGGTTTTTGTATAATTCAATTCTCTACTTAGTTATGAAATAAACCAGACTTAAGATGCGTTTAACTACCTATGAAAAGGTCTTTTTGTTCATGTGAAAGTAATCAATTTAATTATAGCCTTTGAAGATCCAGGCAACTGGCATAAGTAACAAAAGAAACGAGAAAACACGAGTCAACACAATCTCTAAAGAAAAATAAAAAGATGAACTATGTTATAGCTTTAGTGCTCTGAAAGTCTTATTAACATGAAAATTTTTGCATAAATCTGCTTTTATGCTTTTAGAATTGTTGTAATCATGCGCATAGCTCAAAGTCAATTCTATAAAGCAATCACTGAAGCAGAGATTAAAAAAAAATACTGGATGGACGTTTGAAATTGCCTTTTAAGGCTTTGGCATCTACGGTACCTGAAAGTGTTTCATGAAATAACCTCTATTGCAATACACAGTGATTCAATAAGATATAATTGAAACAAGAAGTGGTGATATTAGGAAGCTCTGCAATGATACGGATGCAATTTAGACTACATCAGACATTTTTCAGGATTTTGATAAGTTTTTTAACAGAAAATTGAATGTTCAATATTCATTTATTGAATTATAGGAAGTTCATTTTTTATCGGAAAATTTAGAGGATAGAGAATGATTTGCATCAACATATAACTTTATTGACAATTTTTGAGTGTTAACGAAATTAAATATTATCCAGGTATGATGTTTATTAAAATGCTAAAGATTTAGACAAAAGAATAACTCTTTTAAAGTTGTATAAGGGGAAAAACTCTCCAACGAATATTACTAAAACCTTTAAAGGTAAGAGAATGCTCGACTGGAGAACGCTGCAGCGGTTCAAAGAGACTGAACGAGAAAAAAATAGACTTGGACAAGGTCGTCCTCGAACTGCCAGAACTTCAAGACTGGTAAAATCCACCAGATAGAAGCTCAGAAGAAACCCAAAGAGAACCCTCAGAAATCTAGCAAAAGAGAGAAATCTATCCATTGGAACAATGTCTAACATTCTCCACAAAGATTTGAAGACCATTTTTACAAGCACCAAAAGAAACAGCTTTAATGTGAGAAAACTGCGGAGAAATGTCTCATATGAGCTGAAATCCTTCTTTTCCGTATCCATGAAGGCAGGCAACCGGACTTCGTGTTCAGTGATGAAAAGAAATTTTATGCCCAGAAAAATTTAACAAGCTAAAGGATCAATTTTGGTCTGTAACTAATGAAATTGACACCCGGATAGTCAATCGAAGACAAGAAGTGGCATCAGTGATGGTTTGGGCTGCGATCTCTTAGACCCGAACAAGTTCACTCATTTTTACGAAAGAAGTTGTTTAAATTGGTAAAGAAAATTACCTCACCAATATTTTTGTAGAATCATGGTGGCCTCGATCTAAATATCATTTCAAAAAACACCAGTTGCCATTTCATCATGACTCTGCACCCTCAAATGGAGTAAAGAAAACACTGGAGTGGTCAGAATCCAATGTTCCCCGCTTCATTCAAGAGAAACGGCTTCCCTCGTCACCTGACCTCAAACTACTCGACTACGGAGGGCATATCAACGCGGATGCAGGACATGTTGAATAAAATATGTTAATTTCAACTAGTGACTATTTTAACACAGCGTTTTTTGTTACATCTTTTCAATAAACATTGACTACAAAAGTTGTAACGTCAATTATCGGACACCCGGTGTGTGTACTCGTACATAGGTAGAAATATTGTCTGAAGCCAAAAGCTCTTCTTAAGAGCCTGAAGAAATGGGGACATTAATGTGTGACTAAGGAGAATGCATTGCTCATATCGTGATAATATTATAGTGTAAAATTGCTAAAGCTAGAGCCGCTACTGCTTCTTTGAAGTTGAGAAAAAGAAAAAACACAAACTGTTGCAACAGGAAAAACTGTAGTATTGTGTTAAATTTGGAAGTGCAGTCAGTTTTTAGTAAGTTTGTTCACTTTCATTACAAAAATGGTAAATTCTCGAGTGTGTTGAACAAAATCTGGGAAGAATCTTGGACTAAATTATTCTGAACAGTGAGCTAAGGATAAAATCCGAGTAATTTTTAAAATGTTCTCTCTTGACGTGCAATTTTTAATCACTGTCCTTTTCATTTACTAAGAGAAATGAAGCGCATGTCTTTAAATGTTCATCGCTCTCAAGAACAGACACATTTTCATTTGAAGAACGATGGAAAACATTGTGAGCAATTCAGCGACTCGTCTCATATTCATGAAAGATCATTACTGTAAAACTGGGAAATTTTAAAATACATCGCTCACAAGTTTTAGCTGATTCAGGTTCTAGTCCCTAAATTATTTTTACCATCATTGAATGCTTTCTTCGAACAGTTTGTATACAAAACTGCATTTCTGTGTATATATGTATGATAATGCGCATCCGGTGTTTATCTTCATACAATGAATATTTTTTCAATTTCTTTTTCATGATACGGGGGTGGGTCACTCCACATATAACATGTATTCCCCATGTCTCCCACATTCTATTTGAATGTGAATCTTTTGTCCGCGCAGGAATGAAAATACCCTACATAATCCAGTACAAAACACATTCCTGTTACAATTATGATCTTCTTCAAGCTATATCCATTTCATTCGTATCAACTACTCATACGTTCGAATTACAGTGAAAATAATAGACACTGATAGCATGTCCAATTTAAGGTGTGGTAATGTCCGATACATATTATATTGAAAAAGTTTTAACTTCATTTGGATTTCCCAAACTTTCAACGAAATAAATTAAATTAAGTGGAATAGTAACAAAGCTGCACAATATTCCATCGTACAGAGCGATAGAAACTTTTTTTCATTCAGAGTGTGTGTGATTTGTGAAAAGTACAATACGAAAACTGCATTTTATTATATCAATATGAAAAATGAGTCCAAAGAATATTCCTGTATCCTTGAAAAATATTCACTAATGATTCTAAAGTGAAGAAGTCACCTGTTACTGACGACGATATCATCGATTACTGATAATGTAACATTTTATCATCAATAATCGAAGAAAATTTCCAAGTCTAACAGTACAATAAACAGCATCCAAGAGCGGGGCTCAAACTGTCGTTAACTTGCGTTATCAGTGGACTGGTGGTTTGAATTCTAGTTGCAAGGGATAGTTCCCAACAAAATAACAGAAAACATGATAATGTGATTTCCTTATCGGGAGCGAACGAGCAGTGGAGCTACAACGAGCGTGCGGGGTAGGGATATTAGAGGACATGTGGGGAAAGATGAGTCTCCATGGAAGCCACAATGTGATCAAATGTGCCTTATTATGATGACGACAACACGAGGTTTCCATTAGTGCTCACAATGCGCTTCCCGATGGCAGCTCTGCTCTTGGTTTAATTGCGAACATTACAATCCACAAGACGTACTTCTATGCTAAAATTAGCAGGCTACTCAGCACACACACATTTCTGCTACACAAGCTGTACCAAATCTATATCCGTGCATTAACCATGCTTTTGCTCACATACGTTCTGTTATACAGTATTTCTCAATGTCATTTATATTCCAGCCCATGTACTATTTGTATTTGTATTTCACTGTAACTATATATATGATCTATGTCTTGCACACACATACTCAAGTATTAAAACACCCATTTCCTGAAGACGTACTTATATATTTTTCGGTAGTATCCATGTTTCTTGGTAGATTTCGTTTGGAGCATTATCGTTATTCCTAATATCTTAACATTAATAATTTGAAAATCCAATGTATCTGTACTGTATACATGATTGAAAATAAAGTTTCTTTCTTTCTTCTGAGGATACTCCTCACACTCTACAGCAGCCATGTTGATGCTGGTGTTTACTTACTGCAAACACAAGGAGTCAAAATAGTCTCAAAAAGGACGTTGCGAATCTTCATTTCACGCTGATATTACATTGCTGGACAAGAAAATTGTCTTCTGTTGTTTGACTACAAGTTAAAAATTGAACATATTTTACGAAAAGGTTTCTTACACAATGATCAACAGCGCAACGGTGAACATGTTGCTGTAGAGTATGATGAGAATCTTCAGAAAAATGGACACTACCGAAAAAATGATTCTTCAAAAATGCACGTTCACAAAAAATTTATGTTGGAACACTTGACGTCGAAATCCCAAAATGACGAAGTTAAGTGAACTGAACGGTGAAGTTTCCTCATTTAGTTTCAAGTTTCACTCATCAAGTCAACATGGAGTACAGGTCTTTGTACCGCTGTCAGCAGGGAACTTTCTCATGATGTGTTGGAGTATTCAAAACCCTCGTGACTAGCGCAATTAACTACGCCTAACTTGATCAATGAGAATGGTAACATCTTCCATTATTAATATCTTCAAGGATTCATTCCTTTGCTAGAAAACTGAAAATGAGTATGTAAGATCTACACAACAATTTTTCTCAACTCTTCAGTATGCTGAAAATTAAAAAAGTTAACTTTTAAATGTTCCTGGAGTATATGCATTTATTGATATTTTCAGCAAGCTCGCAATTCTCCATTAGCTTCTAGCAATACAAACTCAAATTCTTCTTCTTTATTCTCATAGCTTCAGACTCGCGAAATTCTTCTTTTACGGTAATACAAAGTTGTTCTTGATGAATTAATTTCACGGGATTGAAAATTTAAGAGTATATAGGAAATAATTTTTGGTTTGTGCATTTAACAATTTTCTAACAGCACGGATGATCACTTTAACCTGCAAGTTGTGGAAGGACATGAAAGAGTGTTCCATTAATCATGCATAGTAATTATGCGTTCGATAAAATTATGTACATGCATTGCAACACGATGAAACAGCACGCACATGTTGTAACGGAACGAGTAAATGAAGAAAGTACGATACATTAAATACTTAAATATTTACACCAGAAAAAAATCGTTTACCACGAGTCATTCATGAGCTTACACCGGTGAAGAGAATAGTTTAAACAAAAGTAAGCCATTATAGTTATGTTAACACTGCGTTTCGTAACAGTCAGCTACAAGTTTTTTTGTGACATACAAAAAATACAAGACTTTTGATCCAACAAACGCCTCGAAAGTCCGTATAATAAAATCTGATAATTGACACCCAGCACGGATTAAGATAAACCGAGTGAACCTCATATACGGCTGCACAAACTCCGTAGAAACGCATGGAATACAAGGCAACTACTCTCGATGGATGAAAAATAGCTCACAGATCGTACTCAACGTGTGATGATTCATGATCAAGGCAGTGATTTGACGCATGCAACATCAGGAGTCCCCCAAGAGAGCGATTTAAGCCCGTTCCTTTTCGTCATCTGTATCAACGACGTAGATGTCGAAATCATCAAGAAAATCAACAAATTCACCGACGACATGAAACCTTATCACTCAGCGTTCACCGAAAAATACAAAGTAACTATTTAATCAGACCTCAGTTGTCTTCTACAACGAACTGAAACCTGGCAAATGAACTTAACATTGATAAATATTCAATCATGCACGTTGGTGCTAATAACCGGCATTTCCAACACACGATGGATGACATGCCTAATGAAGCAGTACAGCAACAAAGAGATCTTTGTGTCGTTTGCTTTGAAAATCTTACACATGAGAAGTACGTAGGAAAAAGCTTGGATTGTTTTGTGTGCCATACAATACTGCCATCTCCGTCATGCATTCACGACGAGTGCACACGTATTTTAAGAAAAACTGCATGTTTTTATCTGTTTTTAGTTTTGAGAAAAAACATCAGGGGTGTTGTAATTTGAATACACCTAGTACAGTGATTATTTATCAAGTGATGATATCCCACTATGGCAGACATAGATACAAGTACTTTATAACAGGAAAGAAAACCTATTCATTTAGGGTACAAACTTTAGGCTACCTGTTCTAGCGACGGTTCTCTTCTCCATGTCGAACCTGTCTGTGGTGTTCAATCACGCATTAATGCCAGAGAAATGGGTAAAAGAGCCAATATAATCTAAGAAATGTGTGATAATCTGAAATTAGGTAATGGGCAGAATGTTGTTTTGACAACTTCTTTAAAACAGTTTATTTTCTGATGTTATCTGAAACCGATATTGCTCGTACATGCATGCTACTTGAAAAGAGGTTCTCTGAAACGCCTTTTCTTAAGAAGAAGAAATGGATAAGAAGGATCACAGTTACATATACGGAAAAAGAGGTTTCTGAATCGATTTTTCTAGTGAAACGGAAAGAAATAAAACTGTTACGGTGGCATCAAGCAAACAGGAGTTCACCAATTCAGATAGTCAGGAGATTCAGTAAAATGCAAAAAAAATAATTCGAAATTGATATGCCACATACAATTCATTTCTGCGATAAAAACATGGTTTGCGTTGATTTGTTTGATTAGCAGGGGACAGCATGCCTGATTCAAATTTGCCAAAAATAATTGGTTGTTGCCTTTTTTTAATGGAATATATACACTCAGGCTGTAAATGAATGAGGGCTATAAAAAACACTCGGAAACAGGCTAAGATCACCTGATTTCATTCATCAAGTTTGTCTCACTACGCTAATCAGTTATAAAGTTCTTCCGAAATCATCAGGCCTAAAAATATTTTCTGCTCTACCATCACTGGAAAACATGAGGCAAAATGGATTACCATATGAGACAAAGAAGCGAGATAAACCAAATTCAAGATGCAAACTATGTGGTTGTCATGTCAGCTATCTATGTAAGATGTGCTTAGTGCTTTTGCGCCTAGAGTGTAAGAAGTACCATGTCAGTGAATAATTCTTGTCACTTATAAAGTTTTTATCATTTCGAAATGAAGAAATAAAATGAAGTTCAAAGGCAACGAAGCGTATTTAATTATACGATAAGCTGTTTTTATATTAGAAATCGCAAAATATTTGATTGCTGCATTAAGTAACTGGTTTTACATTCATATTATTTTGATTCATACTACTTCAAAGTGGTAGGAGAAGTTAACATTGAAAAAAATACGGAGATATGCATTTATTTTTAATAATTTAAACTATATCAATGTATTAAAACTGTGTAAACATGTTATATTCAACATAAGAATAGTTAGTTTCTTTATATAGAATGCTTGTCATAAGTGGGATGTATAGGATGTCCATAAAGTCTCTTCACCATTTCAAAAATTTGTTACAAATGCAATTGATAAGATATTTTATTCAAATTTCTTCTATTGTATTCATTGCCTATTAAAGCTTTTAATCCCATTTTGTATTTGTGTGTTTCAGGGATCCTGTTTGGGAAAAGGTGCTGTTGAGACTTTGTGAGAGACTTTTATAAGAGACTTTATGGACACCCTGTAAATGTACTGTATCTATATTTCTTTGGTTCATATTAAAAAATAACGCAAATTTATTAATCATGATATGTGATTGGTTGAACATCCAAGCTCTAATAAATGTTAACGGTAAGTTTGAACGTGTTTCATATTTGTACTATCGTCGATCAACATCTGCATTACGATTTCTTCACATTCATTGCGCCGAGTTTGAATATGAGACTGAAACTGAGGACATCTACGATTGTTCCCTTCTCGTTGCCTTGGGTTCTTCTCATGTTTTGCATCTCTTGATGTTGTCAAAAGTGTGACGACTGCGCAACAATAAAAGTTGTCGAGCCCGGCAGTCACACTTGACTTGCGTGAAAGCGTCGCATGCAAAACAGAGCGAGACTCTTCGCGCTTGGGAGTGACGAGTTGTCCGAGCGTGATGGCCTCAACTTGGTTATGTTTGACCTGAAAAAAGTTTGTTAGACGCAAGTCAGGCTGTGTGACTGCCAAAGTTACACGCTCTCAGAAGTTAGAGGTGCCGCTGCAATTGGTAAAGTGCAGCGATACATCGAGGCACAGTCACCGTAACCCACGACCAGTCTACAATCTACTGCTACCAGTTTTCTTCCTATTTTTTGAAAGGTGGGGGACTGCTCAACTTTCGTTTCAAAACATTTGTCGGCACCTCCTAGAAACGGCAGACACTTCTCTTAATCATAACTTTCCATGGTTTTTCTTGAGACGTGATCTAAAATTTACACACGTCTTCCGAGAAATTATTGAAAAAGATTCTGAACGGGACTAAATCTTGAAACAAATAAACTCCAAATTGCATATTAAATCACGAATTATTCAAGTTTATTTACTCGGTATGACTGAAGCAATAAAAGATGAAAAAGTCACATCACACTGCTACAAAAAATAGTTTTGAACACAATTTTAAGTACTCAATATTATCTAAAAGCAATACTCACCTTGAACCAAAGACAAATATTTTAGAGTTCATATATACCAATATTTTATGTATGCATAAACTATGTATGTGCAGTCAATATTCTGCATGTATTTTGCACAAAAAATTGTGCTTGTACTACTCGAAAATTTTTATTGAAAATTTGAGTAATAGATTAAAATCTAAATAGTAATGATCCGCATTTATGACATTAAGCTTTTTATTATCTGATTTCATCATAAATTTTACATGCTAACTGATAGTTCCATGGTAGAATATCCTAGAGGTAACTTTTCCTATGCTCAGGTTTTCCAAAATATCATCCATGCAGTCTCACTCACGGGGAAAAATAATTTTCTTCGTGTTTACATCTCGTTTGTATGATAAACTTGGACATTTCAGGCAGAACAGAAGCTCAAACATTGTTATGAACTAGCAAGAACGAAAAGGCGAAGGCTGCTTCCAGCAAAAATCATTTTTGTTGTGGGGTCCACATGCCAACTTCTTAGACGTAGGAGCAAACCAAATATCTAAACATTACGATACCCAAGCCGTACAGCAACGCTGCGAATGCCTCAGTCGCAGTCTCGGTTCACGGTTTATTTCTGTTTTAAAGAGATGTTTATTGCAAACTTTACAAAACGTTAGAGACTTTCAGGAAGTAGAGCATTACAATACAGCAAGAGTCACGGACACAAGGCTAAGCCAGCCGTGACCAATCAGGAAGCGTGTCGGCAGAGAGCGAGCGACCGCACAGAAGCAAGTGTTGTCGTAAGAGGTCTGCTTAGCAGAGCGGAATATGTTCTCGTGCGGCCTTTTGCTCCGCAATGAAGCCAGGGTATCGGTGCATGAGATGCCCAGCTGTAAAAGCGAGCACTGAAACAGCTTTATGGCGGGCCATGAAGTCTTGCGGCTTATTAATTTGGATGTGTTCTATAGGAGCAAGGAGTATTTTTGCTTTCCAAATCAGCATTTAAAGCGTTCTATCATACAAAAGCATTGTACTGTCCCTGCTATTCATTAAACCAATTGTTGCAAAGTTTATGATTTTACAGAAAATAAATCGAACATTTTGAATATTTTGTTCAAGAATCAATCACAAGCAATGTTAATCATTGCTTTTATTTTCAATGGTTTTGATAGAGTTCGTTTCTCTCAATCCAGAACAATGACAACGTTGGTAAGTCCAAAAACATATTTTTGATGTACGTTAGGAAAAAATAGATCATAGTTGATTTTACTTCTTTCTTTGATACAAAATAAAAATTAGTAAATCAATTTACCGATATTGTAGTCCGTCTACGCCTTGATTTATTTTTCACCATTTGTATGTGTCTGTCAACTAATAATTACTAATAATTATGAGGACTTGCTATTTATTTGTACTAAATATGTATTAATATATGTATTTAGTTTTTAATATAAATAATAACAACCTTGATTTTAATTTGAAAAAAGACAAAAACTATAAACTGTTTATTAAAACTTCTCAATTAGGTAGACACTGGTGAACAGAGAACTATTAATTAGACTACCAATCCACTGAATTTTATCACAAGTTACAAACACTCCCAATGTTTTTTATTCCGCAGTATACTTGCTTACATTACGTATCATTAAGAAGACTTCAAACACAGAACTCATAGGTTTCAGAGGAAAAATGCAGAATTTCTTGCTCACTCATTAGGTCCAGGTTCCTTAATCACCCCAAAATGAACGGGCTGTGGAAACACATACATGGTTGCTGGTGCAGCTTACATTGTCTTCTACATGAGCGGCTAGAGGTATTTCTTTCGCAATGGCTTTCAGTAACTCAACTTTCTTGCGATTATGAAAAAACTTCGACAAGCGCCGTCAGCAAAATTCTTTGCTTTGCTAAACCAGTATAAAAAAGTCTTGTCTTTTCCAAAAGTAATGGATGGAGATAGGTCTCGAGCTGGGAAAAGGTTATAAGATCCTCTGCATGGTTTTCTTTCTAAAAAAATAAATTTTACTTACAGTATCCTGTGTCAGGAAAAGTTTCCATAGATTGCTCAAGTTCGGAGATGGGTACACAAAAGTGAAGTCATAATTAAGGAACCGTCGTGGCTGTCTGAAATTTGATTGAAGTTGCAGCAGCAAGAACATCGACCAACACTGCACAACTGTGAGCACTAAATGCTTTTCTTCAATTCTGTTTCCTGTGATGTAAGGCGGAAACATCCACGGCATCTTAATATAAAGTAGAATTTGTTAGTAAAAGATTAACAACAAAAAACGAACAATAACCTTATACATCATGACATTTGATAAAAGATATATTAATGAATCACAAATGTTGTAATCAACACTAGCACATGTAACAGTTAGTGCTTCTTCGGCCGTATACGTCTTTGAATCGTTCACAAGTCCCTAACCGAGTAAAGAATTTATTTGACTTTTTCACCAACGTGTGAAAGATTACTGCAGGGTTGTAGGTCGTGCATCTAATTCACATTATATCTTCACTGAAGTGCTTTTTCCATTTATTACAATACCCACAAATGCATTCGTTGATGAGTGGCCAATTCTTAAAAGTATTATTTTTAGGCCACATTCAAAAGTGATGAATAATTAGAAACAGTAACTGCAACAAATTTTGCATCCTGGGAGCAGTTTATCACTTGCTTCTGAACACTTGCTTTACCATGTACTTCTCAACCGTTCTTGATTCACAGCTAAGAACTGTATAAAGACAGCACTTTTACAACTATTGAAACAATTTATGTGACCTTCATTACAGACGCAAGAAAACTGTCTCCTTAATTTCGTACATTTGATCACATTCGGATCTTCTCTGATAATATGACATTTTTGATTTATTATTAAATTTTAAAATTCAATTGTTAAATTCATAATTTCTATGAACTCACTAATGTTTGCAACAGTTTAAGAGTCAAATTTTATTTATCAAAATCCTTTACGAGGAATTAAATTATATTTCACAGACTATTTTTAAAATTAATGGTATTGCAAGTAGTCGTATTTCCACATTTTGGATAAACTCCTGTTCCTCACATACAAATACTAGTGAAGGGTATCGCAAAATATTTACGATGTAGAAGTTTCATACACTAAATTAAAGATAAGAACAACCTCATTCTTTCAAAGAGACCATTAGATTCATTGAAGTTTTGTCTTGGAATATGTAGCAACGAAACTTTTTTGCATTTTTGTGTTGTTTCGTAAAGAAATGTTTCCCCTTTGGACATCAAAAGACTGGGCTATTTCTATTTTTCACAAAGGCGTATAATCTGAAAATCCTTATCCCAGGACTAGAGCTTTTTCCTCGATTTCGGTTCTAGTGGAGGATTGAAGGGTGCAAATATCTAATTCGTGACAATTCAATAAATCATGATGGTTCAATAATGTGGAAGATATCTTTAAATGTTTCGAACTTCCCCAAAAACGGCCACAACTATACAGTATGTATTATAGTATAGGTTTCAAACTTACTTGTCCTGTAACCAGCTTGCTTTCAGCCTGATGCCTATATTATACCTAGTCCAGATGAGTGATGAGGGGAAATAAAGAATCTTGTGGCTCTTTCAAGGTTGCTTAACGGTATTCCCAACCATTGCAAATTACTAAAATAGGTAACTTTGTGCATAGTGATAGAGAGAAACGCTCTATGCAAACTGATAAAATGCATGAAGAGTGAGAAGCTTCGTCCACTCGTGTTTTCATCTGCTCACAAACTGAAAACTGGGAATTTTACTCCACTGAAACCTCCTGTTGAACTTCCTCAAACTAAAACATCAGAGCCTTCTCATTTCTGGTTAGGTGCAGTATCCTGTACGTAAACTGAAAAATTTGTAGTTAAAATTTCCGCTCTTTAGAATTGTGTCACGTCAGGTTTCGCACCTCTGTAACTCAAAACCTCGCGTACGTAAACACATAAACGAGACCATTATTTGGTTCTCTATCGACCTAAAGCGCTCCCTCGTTTCAAATCTTGACCGAAAAAAATGAAATCGAGAGTGGCTTTGATTCTGAACATCATAGAATTTTCGAGTTTTATAGAACTTTGAGAGGGAGATGATGATTAAAGAGCTAAAGACTAATGACAGCTCCTGTGAAGCTTTGATGTCACGGTTTTCCACGGCTTTCGTATTGTTCTTTTTGTACCAGAGGAGAAAGGGAGGGTTTCTCTATTACAAAAAGCACAACTCATCCAATCAAGCCCTATTTCGAGTAGCTAATAAGGAGAATAACTTTATAATTCCTATATGTACTGCAAACTGGGCATTGAAGTTCTTGAAAAGGAGATAATTACTGTGGACTAATCAAGAGGCAAACCTAATAAGTCTGTTCTGGTTCAAAAAACATGCGAGGCTCGATATTTGAAATGAACTTACGAGGATCGAGTAAGAGAAACCTTACGACAAAATAGTTGTCTGCAAATGTTGGTGCACAATACGGATGTTGGAAACTCATTCTCAAGTTTCATCCCATATATATATATATATATATATATATATATATATATATATATATATATATATATATATATATATATATATATATATATATAAAGACCAGCGTTTAATAATTATCAGCTAAAAATATAAAGGTTCTGTATAAGTCCACTGTTATGTACTGAATCTTACCATTTAACGGCTGGAACAACTATCTGTACTATCGGAGTATATCACGAAACAGTAAAAAACGCCCCATTTTGGCTGATGACGGGTCTAAATGGATAATGAACGGAAATCGATACGCGATGTCCTTTGGTATCCTTTGTCAGCTTCTTATCTGCGGATGGCTGACTGCATGGCCGGGTCTGCTAGAACGGGGGAGCTTTCTACAGCTCCTGCAGCGGGGCAGTGATGGCTAAGTCATTATTAAAAGTGCACCAAAATAAAAAAAAATTGGATTTGATTCGTCATTTTTTGAAACAATATTCATCATTTGCTGAACCACACAAAACAGAAATCTGCTAAAATTTGGAATCAGACACATTCATATTAAGTGCTTGTAGCCTTTTGATGAATCATTGTAAATGCATCACATCAATAATATAAAGTAACACATGGTATCAATGTATTCCGTGCCACTGAATAAGATCAGTGGACTTTATTTTCCTCTTCAACTAGCATTTTGCAAATCAAATTTTCAAACTCATTTAATTAATATCGGGTGTGTAAACATCTACGAAATCACATGGTGTGGTAGATATTAGAGACTGAATACTATTCATTTGGACACTATTTGAATTTACTCCATGGTTTTGCTGCATGATATCATGCAGGGCACTTCAACAAGCAGTGATTCACTGCACAAACTCATGTCATATTTTTTGGAAAACAAGTTCATACCATCGATCTATCTAATTGTGCTAAGACCTTCCTTTTGTCTGCTATTACATTCTTGATGTATCGTAGTATGCCACGAACATACCTATAATGTGAACATTTACTGTACGATTTGATCGTGCTGCAACACTCTCCTAAATGGACTAAAACGAAAATTTTTAGTCTGAACTAATGAACTGATCTTGCCTCACTGAAGAGTTACCTTACTAGATCGGGAAAAACCAATGATTGTATGAACTATGTACACATCTGTATGTTGTGTGCACATACATACTAACAAGCACATTATCATGCTGACATCGTCTGAGAGTCCCTAACTCAGACGTTGCTTACATAAACGTTGTTTACTCACATAAACGTGAGTTATTTATGGAACTGCTTTGCATACAGAAGAAGATATCTAAGCTCGGTCAGATCATCTGTATTAATTTAAACGCAAAATAAAGCGTCATGATCAAGACTGTACCTAAAACACTTCACAATCGCTGCACAAAGACAAAATATTTTTTCTTATCTGTTACCGTTCACGATGAGTGTGTGAACTTTTGTAAATATTTTTCGTACAGTTCTTGTTACTATTTTTGATAGCGTTCTGTGAAAAACACTAACAGACAACCAGTATTTCATGTCATTATACTCCGCATCGATACTTTGACTCTACTTTTCTATCAATATTTACGCTAAAAGATTAACACACACAACACGAGTTTTGCAAAAAGTATCTCCAAACTAAACTTTTGTTAGGTTTCACGATTAGATAAAAATTCCCCAATGAAATATATGTAACTATGCGCATATGTATTATATTACAAATCTCACATACTATTTATTATTCCTACCCTGAAAAAGGCACTTCTGGCCAGTTAGGCCTACATGCATTTATGTTTACTGTGTACAGAATCAGATAATGTTTTGCAAAATGAAACTCGAACAACGTCAAAAAATGTCAACTGGTGTATCGGCATGTTCTGCGTCAGTAGAAAATGGAAAAATGTGCTTGTGCTTTTTTCCTTCTCGTTTTTAATTGTACGTCATCCTAATTTGTTTGTCAGCAAAACTCGAATTTTAATTACTCTTGTAGCGTACTTACTACAATAAAATAGAACTTTCCTGTAAAGCTCAATTGTAAAAATGTAAGGTATTCAGTAATTTAGCATGGTGATAATCTGAATTCTATTCCTATTATTGATACAAGTTCAGGGGAATTTTTTTTGGCAGTTAAGGAATTAAACTTTTGTTGAAAAATATTTTCTCTTCACATTATGGATGGAACGGACGCTTATTCAGTTCATTCAATAGATGTCCAAAAAATAGAGAACTTTGAGAGAAGACGGTGGCCTAGTTGAATCTTATTTTTTTGTTCCACAACTAACTCGTCAGTAGCAGCAGTCTTCTTTTACCTCAGAAAAAACACAAGCTAAACTGAACAACAACTACCTTCGAATTTCCTCGTCTCATGAAGGCAGACCAAGTAGGTTATGTTGAAGCATTGGATTATTCTTAAATAGAATTATCATGAAATAAAACTGATGGTTTTCACGACGCAAGGTCATCATCGTGTTCTTCAATTAAGTTAAAGTCAATTTCTACAAAATTTTAATAACGCAGCTACCAAAATATAAAAAGTGAGGTTAGCAAGAATTCCCCATCTTTTGAATTTTCGTTTTTTACGATGTATTTGAACTCAAGATTAATTTAGGCCGAGAATATTTTTTTGTAAAAACATAGGTTTATAAACAATTTTTGTTCATCTTTTAGACTGCCTACACCTTCAAGGTCCTAAACTGACTGCTAGGTCTAGCTTTCGTCAAGATAAATGTACTGTTGTTTCATTATCTCCACATCGCTTTGTATTATAGCTAAAAATAGCTTTACTGAATGCTAACTCGCAAATTTAGATTTTAAAAGCATCGCTATATTGCAGAACAAACTTATGAAGGCAATTTCTTCGTCTGAAGATCTAAAACAACATGGAATTAAGGCTAAAATTAAAAACTTCACAAGTTTCTTAAAAAGAGCTCCATAAGACTCGCAATATTTATTGTACATTCACCATTGAGGATCAGTCAGCGACCGTCAGCAGGATGCATGACAATACAAGTGTTAAAACTGAGGAGTGAGTTGGCTCACTCAAGAATGTGTTCAATTCCCAGCTAGTTGCGTGCATTGAATTATTGGGGTGCGTGCGAACAGTTAAAGGTGGCAGTGCGATACAAGCAGCAGCAGCAGCTGCAACAGGAGCAGGAGCAGCAGCAGCAGCTGCAACAGGAGCAGGAGCAGCAGCAGCAGCAGCAGCAGTAACAGCAGCAGCAGCAGCTGCAACAGGAGCAGGAGCAGCAGCAGCAGCTGCAACAGGAGCAGCAGCAGCAGCTGCAGTAACAGCAGCAGCAGCAGCTGCAACAGCAGCAGCTGCAACAGGAGCAGGAGCAGCAGCAGTAATGGCAACAGAAGCAGCAGCAGCAGCAGCTGATGGCTAGCAGGTACAGAACCAGTTTCAGGAAACCAGCTTTACGGAACATCACATACCATGAACTGAAACTATTTTCTATCACAGCGCAGTTCGTGTGCATTTGCTAGTGCATGTAAGTATATGTGATTATACGGAAGACTCGTGAGCATTGATAAGTATTTGAGGATACATTTTTGAGCATCTGCTTGTGCGTATGAGTATTTGTATGTATGCGTATTTAGTATTTGAGTATTTGTATGTATGCGGTGGCATTTAAAATCACCATCATATGCCACCAGTTTAGATCATCGGTAAATGCATTCACTAGCACATTTAAATTCTGCCAACCTATGTAAGTATTTTCTTGTACACGTATCTACGCTTGTACGCATCTGTACTGTTGGAACAAGTTCGGCCAATAACTAATGTGCTACTATTATGGCCATACAACTTTTATGGATTTCTAGAAAAGGCTTGAAAAACTTTCTTTTGAAATTGACGAAGAAATTATGACGAAGTTTCATAAATAAAGTTTTGTCTTTAAGGAAAGTTTACACAATGAACGAACATTTTTTTGAAGACAAATTGAGTATCATAAATTATAATGTTTCTAAAGCAAGGAATTTGCAGAGAATAGGTATACTAACCTATTGGATGGTGTTGAAAATTCCCAAGGAGATGCTAATTTGGTGTTAAAAATTGTAGAAATAATAGTGATTCTGGGTGAAAAATACAAATGTTTAATATTTAGTAATTTTTTCAAATTTGGTACACCTTTTTGAGATATTTTTAATTTCCCTGATTTAATTCATTCTCACTCAGCTATTAGTTTAGTTGACACCTTAGTGTGTGGTATAATTATTTGTTTGTTGATATCATTACTTCTACCTCGCCTTAAAACACTGATTTATTTTTACTTCTTTGTTCTGCAAAATTCCCTGCTTGCGGTGCACAAGTACTGCTAACTAACCCATGGTGTTCACTGTTTTGGGAGCATTTGTAAGCTTTAATTAATTATGTTGCATTAGAACTGATAGAAACACTCCTCAAAAGAAGTAAAAAATTCAACTAAAAACCTAAAATCATTCTCTCAATAGAGTATTCAACTCAGTGCAGTATTCAACTATGAATACTGCAACTGAAAAATCTCAGTAGGATCCCGAAGCATTGATCAAAAACATATTTTAACACAAACCATCAAAATAATCCTTCAATCTGATGTTGAAAGTTATTGTAAGCTCATGTTGACATTGTAAGAGACATTGTAAATCGAAAGCTATTGTAGCCAAATAAACCTCGAGAAGAGTTTACAAATCCACGGTTGTTACTACCAGGATTTAACTATCTTTTTCTGATGACATTTAAATTGTTTAGAGGATATCTATAGGTTGAATTTAAAAGAATACATGTTATTAACACCATGGAAGAAAATTAAACAGTAAATTGAATAGAATTTAATTAGACGCATTAAAATCGTATGGATTTTAACTTCAGGAGTATCAAGTAACTATTTAAATCTATGATTAAAACCGTGAGCAAACGGTCACACGTACATGTTTTACCCAAAAGGATACATTAAAATGCTCCAACTTTGCTATGAGTGCCGGGTCCCTTTAGGGCGAGAATTTTATTTGTTCGCTATTTGTTTAGCGATTCAATTCAATAGGCAAAAATGAACTCGAAAACTTGGGTGATGCTACCATTTCCTTTTGAACAGCACTGCCACAGCAAATACGTCTCTCTAACCCTGGACAATAAATGACATTTACCTGACAGTTAAAATCCAGCCACGACTGGAATAGAAATTCAAGCTGACAGTTCATACCTCGCGCTACACTGAAAAAGCCGGGCTGCTTCAGCAAAACACAACCCAGGCAATCAGTCAATCGTAAATGTTCAGTATAATATTAAAAATATTGTGCTGGAAAATTAGAAGTGCAGTGAGTACATTTTTAAATAGTATATGTTGAAAAAATATAGAGTTGAATTAAATTTCGAAATAACTCACGATTTAATTTATTCACTAATGATTCAAGCGTAACAAAATAACCCAGATAAATAAGGGTAACTAATATGTTTCATGTTATTTTCTTAAATTTACTTACGATTTCCTTCACCCATAATAAATCCCTTTCGTATATTGTACTCGTTTATTGATTTTACTTATTAGCACCGTTCATTTTTCTCAGCAATTTTCCATTCAACAATCTATGTAGTTAACAACTTAAGTGATGCGAGGTTTCTGAAGCAGCAGCAGTTTCTGAAGCGTTGAAGAGGTTTCTATAATCCTGTCCTGTAATGCAAGAAAACAAAGACCTAAATTATGACAGCGCAACTCCACGTCCTCATGGCAGTGTATGCAGTTTTCACATTAATGATGACACCTACAGACGCTTCCTCTGTTTCACGCACAACAGCCCACTTACTCGAATCATATGATCACTGGACTAGACAATGTTGAGACGCTGGTTGGTGGTTTGAATAATGTTGTCTGTATAATGTTTAGGCGCTGGTTGCTAATCTGGGTAATCGTAAAGGACGAAGAGTCAATGTTTACGGCATGGGACTAGTGTGTTAACCCAAGAATGGGCCAAACGGGTCGTTTCTATTGCCTGATTCCATTCTGTAGTTGACATGTTTGTTAGTAATTTTTGGTTATTCAGGGAAACCACTTTTAAATATTCGTGTTAGAGGTTCATAAATATTTTTCAGAAAGTCAACGAGTAGTTGCAATTGTGCATATACGAGTCTGTGTGGTGGGAACAATGAATATGAAACCCTACGTTTTGAGTCGAGCTAGTCTTACCTTAACCCTCGAAGACATAAAACACTAGTAGATTAACAATCTTGTCTTCAAAATGATTGCAGCTTGCATGATTAATCTTTTAGTGAAATACAAATTTTTAACTTAGTGCTCTTAATTATAATTTTCTTAAGATAACAGTTCACAGTTTAAGTCAACTCTTTTTAAGGTGACCAAAGTTTATTTTGCAACTATCGGCTTTTAAAAGCTCTCTGGAACTGTTTTATGTACATATATATTTATACTATTCAAAAACGATTTGTGGATCATGTTTTGAAATGCATTCTTATTTCATGAAAATTTACCACAGTAATGAATAGTTAAAAGTTAACATTTATAATAAAACTGGATAGTAGCTTATGAGTTAGTCCTGCTACCTGACACGTGTAAAAATCAAAGAGTTTTTACAGATATTTGATGCTGATATTTTTACTCCCTACAAGTCTACACTAGCTGATTTGAGCGACCCAGAACTTTTTGAGTTTATTCATGCAAATACTGGTCTCCATATTTGTATTCTTAAACCGTGAAATTTCAAGAGCCGTTTTGCTGTGCACGAAAATGAAAAAGTGTTTTTAGGATACCGTTTCTAGGCTGGCTTTCCCTGTTAAGTGTTGAGTTTGGATTCGGTCATTTTCAAGGCTTTTACCAGAGTTTTTCAAACCTTTCACACATGCAGTAAAAATAAGATTCGAATGTTTTCCTTCCAGTTTATGTTTTCAGGAAAAATTTTACTCAAGGATAATGCAAATAGTTAATGCTTAAAATATAGTAGCGTACATGGAAAAATCCTTGTATGCACGTAATTATCTCTTCACGAAGCTAAACAGTACTGTTTGTCTGACTACCTACCTACTGATGGAAAAAGATAAATGTTTTTTGACAAGGGCAAACAACTTCCTAAAAATTGCCAGCAAACAAACGAAAGAAAGTTTTTTGTCTTGACAAATGTCTGTTGTAGTGCTACTGAAAAGCTTTATTCAGTGCCCTCATACCTCGTCTGAAATTTGTTTGCCTTGAATACATAGATTCCCAGACTCGCAGCAGTACGCAGGTGTGCGAGGTAAAACGTGACTCATTAATAAAATAAGAACACGGCATTGCAGAGTCCATTACTTTCGTGGTATCATAAGGAGCTGTCGGCAGTATATTCTGCTAAGGAATATTCTCAGAAATGTGATCATTTTTTATGGAAACTCAAGGACGACACTAGCCATTGATAAGTAAGTGAGTAGTTAGAATGAGTGGAATTTCGTTTTGTATTATAGCAAGGGCACAAACTCTATCTCACGAATAGCCTGATTTTAAGTGCGACGAATACGACTGAGTAAATTCAACGATAAATTTTGATCCTCTATGAAGATAGAGCAGAATCAATCTGCCTGCATCGTTGCCACTACCTTCGAAACACCAAATTGGACAAGACTTGTTTTTGCCGAGCCTTGAACGGCATTTCAAGGTTGGGTAAATCAAGAAAATATAAATTGAGTTTGAACTAAAACAAGAACCGATTTAGTCAAAGTTTTGCTAGTACATAGGATCGTGGACAATACTAGAAATATTCTAAAAAGTTTGGATTGAATGGGAATACTTTATTGGAAAGCGTTTCAAATATAGCTCTCACAGGATAGTCATAATAATATGAACGAAAATGAATGGAGATTAAAGCGATATAATATGTGAGCAAAATACTTATCAGGATCTGAAAATCTGTAATCCAAAATGTTGTGCTTAGGATTTCAACGTCACCACGAGACCTAAAAAAATTGCTGAAGTCATCCATTCATCATCGTTGTGCCACGAATGCTGAAGGATTTATGTCAGGTACAGAAGCTGAGTTATGGAAAAAACCTTTGCATTCTAACGAGGGGATGTGAGAATATAAGAAAATTTGATAGTGGAAGTTTAATCGATTTGCCGTCTATAGATTTCAGAGATTAACATTTCATAGAAGATTTACAGTACATTCACTGTCATTCACTGTCAGAGTATATATATATATATATATATATATATATATATATATATATATATATATATATATATATATATATATATATATATATATATATATGCTTCTCACGCTAAAGAAAATTGAGATCACATTTCCTTTAAATATTGATTTCCATCTAATTGGTGGTAAGAAACATAACTGAAGCTGATTTTTATTCATAATGAGAAAGCGTCCTGATCGTAAAGAACTGAGTCTGAGAAAAGTCTAACGTGGTAGTTACAGATACTGTAATCGGAGTCTTGGAATGGTACTTAGACAAAACGTGGCAGTTACAGATACTGCTGCACAATGTTAGTATGACACACGGACTGAGGTACTAACTGATATTACTATAAAACATCAGTGATAAAACATTTAACACCAAGGCTAAAGTCCTTGTACCACAGTTCGCAACTACGCTCCTCTCCACGCAAAATACGCCCAGTGCATTACAAAACTGTACTCCAAATAATACATTTGTGCAAAATTCCGGTGAACATAGAACGGTACTAATATCTTTACGATATTTTCTCTTATGTGATAACACCAGTTTTTCATGAAACACAACTGGAGTAACAAAATCAATTCTGTCGTAAAGACATTGTTTCCTACTCTACTCGTATGAATCCCATGCAGTCTGGAGAATAAATCTAGTCCTTCCTACAGCAGGCGTGATTAGTCTGTAGGATACCACAAGTCTTCCTTAAAAGCGTTGCGGAATGCAACCTGGTATATAATCTAGTCCTTCTTATTCAGGCAGGACTCACAACGGATAAGATGAAATCAGTTTTCCTAGAGCAGGCTTGACTCAAAGCTTGTGGAATGGAGAAAGTCTCCTTAAACCAGGCCTGACTTATACGGGATCGGATAAAACCAGTCTCCCAAATGCTGGAACGAAGCTTTACACCACATTTTACACCGGGAACATTGCAAAATCTACTGAGCAAAGCGAAGAGTCCTGCAACGTCAGCGATTGCCGTGGAGGCCTCGAGAAGGTTACGCTGCTTCAGTAATAAACTTCCGTATAGAACTTTTCCTGATATGAAAAACTTGTGAGCTTGATAAGGGCTGTGCGATAGTGAAAAATACTCACAGGTGTCAAAACATATGATTTGTTTGGACTAGAATGAGGCAATTTTCATTTAGATTTATAACTGTGATGAAACCAGATGAGCACGAGAGTCATCGAAGTTGAGTTAAAAATCGGGAGTTTCAATACACGATAATTAAAACCAATTTATTGAAAGTAAGTGGGTTCTCTAGGATTGATTTTTATACATCTCCCGAGGTATGTTTGTGTTGAATATCGCAGCTATCTGATAATTTTCTATATAGAATTACTGAAAAGGATTGCGGAAAACGTTGATGATTTGTTGAATTTTCATTCAACTTGAAAATAATATTCTATTTTCATTTCGTTTCATATAAATTGAAATTGAATGTTCCAGGTTTGATAAGCGGCAGATAACATTCTAGGCATAATACGCTGTAGATAACGTTCGAGGTTAGATACATTGTAGATAAAGTTCGAGGTTAGATACGTTGTAGATAACGTTCGAGGTTAGATACGTTGTAGATAACGTTCAAGGTTAGATACGTTGTAGATAAAGTTCTGGGTAAGCTACGCTGCAGATAACGTTCTAGGTAAGAGACAGAAGTAAGCACTTGCTAAAAAACAGGTAAATTACTCCTGCATTGCTAGCATCAGCAAGAAGGGAGTTCGAGGATTTCATGCGTGATGGTCGGCTCTTTTTAACGCTTCAGGTCAGATGAAAAGTAGACGCCAGTCTCATTGAGTTTGATGATGCGTTGAGATCTGTCTAAGCAAAGTCAGATTATCTAGCAATGGATGTTGTGTCAGAAAAACTCAAGACAAGGTTGCTGTAGGAAATAGAAAACTGGCGATTTACTTACTATTACCTTACATGAATAGATATGGCAGCAGTCATCTTTCATATAAAGCCTTGAGTTTTTTAGTTTTTAGACCTCTAAGTCAATGAGGTTGTTAAAAGTTGATCGAACCATAATAGAATATCTTAAGCATGGCAGGAAACTCAACCTATTCTTCTAAATGTTAATTTATTAGCTTGTGATCCAAAATACAAAGACGAAGTTGAAATTAAATAAAGGACGTTAAAAATGGAAAATTTTTACATCCCAAAACTCTAGAATCATGATTTTATCATTAGAAGTGAATTTCAAAAGCAGAAATCAATATTTGCAGTCATTTTTGAATTTTATTCACAATTTTTTAGAGAAGGCTTTTGAATCCTGACTAAATTCAATTGCCGTAACTGAATGACTATACAATTTTACTGCAGCTGTGCAGCAGAGTAGCTGTACAGTAGAGCAGCTGTGCAGAAAGGCAGCTGGGCAGCAGAGCAGTTGTGCAGTAGAGCAGCTGTGCAGTAGAGCAGCTGTGCAGCATATCAGCTGTGCAGCAGAGCATCTGTGTAGCAGAGCAACTGTGCAGCAAAGTAGTTATCCATCTAGACAGCTGTGCAGTACAGCAGCTGTGTAGTAGAGTAGCTGTGCAGCAGAGCAGCTGTGCAGCAGAGCAGCTGTGCAGCAGAGCAACTGTGCAGCAAAGAAGTTATCCAGCTAGGCAGCTGTGCAGCAGGTCAGCTGTGCAGCAAAACAGTTATCCAGCTAGGCAGCTGTGTAGTAGAGCAGCTGTGCAGTAGAGCAGCTGTGCAGTAGAGCAGCTGTGCAGTAGAGCAGCTGTGCAGCAGAGCAGCTGTGCAGTATAGCAGGTGTTGACAGGCCGATCAAATGCATCAGTACAGCTTCTCTGCGAGTTCTGAGAGCACAGCAGGAAGAGGCACACAGCGTGGCTGGTGAATATAGTACAGCAAACTCGTGCATGATTAGATCTCGTGGTGAAAGACATTTTTCCCTAGTAATTTAATAAGATCTGCGGGACGAAAGTTCTTCAAAAGACATCAGATGACAAAATTGAGCTTCATTCAATGACTGTCAGAGCCTTTCATAGTAGGCTGGAGACATCATCAAGTCTGGGAATAGCGTGTGGAGTGACTATCCTCTACAGAAATACCTGCAGGAGTCAAGTAGTTCAACAGACGCTTAGGAAAAGTTGTCAATCATGTGCATATCATTTTAGTTAAAAAATAGAAGAGTGTTGGCAGAAGAGAAGTTCACATTCATTCAAAGCTTTTTTGTGTTTCATACACAGGTGTACAACATTTCACAGTTGTTATCAAGTATCATTAAAACTTTCTTATTAATGTGTGTTAAAAATTTTAAGTTTTTTTCATTAAGAGTGTGGTTATGTTAATTAATTAGAGCATAAAACAGTATTACTCATGTGTTCTGGTGTCAACAGAAATCTAAAATCCTGTCTTTGCACAATGCTTTTCAAATGCGTTTCATAATTTCTTCCCACTAGAACATCTTTATCAATGAAGTAAATTTTGAGATCAGGGGTAAGGTTTCAAGGAACATGTCCGCTTAATTTGAAAAGTATATGTACACCCATTACGGTATTAGAAAATGTTTTCCTATTTTCCTCCATCGAATTAACAGTAAACTTTACCTTCTTTCTGGACAAAACTCTGGGCGTCGAAGTTCAATGTGAACTCAAAGACTGACCAGCTATTCCCCTGAACAGCCTTAACGACTATTGCTATTTGCTGCAAGGAAAGCCTCATAAAACCTGGGGACATCCTTGCGCTAAAATATACAGATTAAATAATTTATAAGCTTCTCAAGCACGACTTTATAGTGACCAGGAAATTTAGACGACACTTATTCCAGGTTTATTAGAGAGGCTGGAAAAATAAGATAGTTTAATCTCTTTTTTTCGAACTGTTTCAAAATTTCCAATTGCGTTAGCAGCACGTCAGTGTTATAGTACCTGGATAGATTTAGCATACTAATGGGAATGCACTTATTTTTTATAAAAACAGCCTTATATTTGCACGGTTGGTACGTAGCTCCAATCGAGGTTACATCAAACTAAACTAAAGTTGGGAATTAAATTTGCGTTCTGCCCAAAAATATCCCATTATCTTGTAGACAGGAAAGACTCCTTTTATGCTAAGAAATCTATTACTTAGAAAGTTGATGTATGAATATGCATCTAAGGAAGATCTACCACAATAATTATTCCAAATAATTTTCTGTTTTCCTGAGATGGTAGAGGAAGCATTTTCCATTGACACTGAAGTGTTTGTAATTATTTTCCTGCTTGGCAAATACACTAAGAGAATAGAATTTGATACACGAATAGATTTACTTGAGCTTCAGTATTTAGAAGAAATAAGCGTAAACAAAAACTGAAGACAGTAATTACCACTAAATACAATATAACACTGAACCTATCGTACGATAATAGTAGAAACGTACCAGCTACTGAACAGTTATTGTTGTAGAAATGACATCGTAGACCAAAAACATAGACCGAAGTTAGTCTTCTTTTCAGAAAAAGACAGCACGAATGAAAAGGTTACCGCCCTTCTAAGATCGTGAAGCATGAACCAGCAACTCAAAGATATTAGAAAAATGCATTGAGTTGAAACCGTAGAAGGGACGCGTACAGCGAAAGCATTAGGCCGTACTCTCCTGTGGAAAGAACTGGGTTCCAGGGCGTGGAATTGCGGAAGCGTGGGTCGTTTCAGAGTAATTACCAGCACACTTTGCAAAAGTCTTTAGCTAATTAATACTGAGTTGCTCTATGTTAAGGATAAAAAAATCGTTAGAGTCAGATTAAAAATAAGAAAGAATAAATCTTTCCGCAACTATAATGAGCAACAACTTAACTTATTTAAAGTTAAACAGTAATAAATTGTAAAAATTCCTAGTCGTTAGAAATTTACGTATATACCACTATGAACTCATACGTAACATGATTTTAGAAATAATATTAAATGAAAACGGACACTTAGAATTTTAAAAATACCCACGAGCGTTGTTCGTTAAATAGTTTAGTCCGGTGGCTATTCTCAGCCCTGCGATACGACAACGGTGAACACAAACCTACTTTGAGCCAAGATAATTGACCTTAAAACACGGAGCCAAGCTCTTATTATAGACCCTAAAACTGACCCTAAAACTCTGCTTTTCGGATCTGCTTTTTCCATTCACTGCAGTGGCCCCAACTCATTTCAAGAGTAAGAAATTTTACAGAATTCATCCACGATATGTAAATAAATTGTAATTTACACAACTAATTTTCTATTCAAAAGCAATGATTGTGTTTGAAAAACACAGAAGTGCCTATGAAAATGTAATGATGGTTTGAAACAAAACACAGGCCAACAGACAGAGGTAATCGATATCTTTGCATCAGTTGTCAAGTTGTCCTCTCTTTGATTGTCCTGACAATGAGGCTAACTGGAAGACGAAAAATATTTGGTCGTCGGCTTACTTCATTAACTTGAGCTAAAGCATTAGAAAGTCACTACTCTACATATATTTGATTTAGTTTCATGAATATTCGTTTTACTTAATATTTAAGTGTAATTCTATAAAAGTTAGCAATTCATAGATAACTGTACAATTCTCGAACTATTAAACAACTGGAACTTTATTTAAATTATTAAATTAAAAGAGTGATCTCTTGATTTTAAGTATACTCCAGTGTTTTAATATTATCACCGTCAGTTTGTACGTTTCTGTTCTGACCGTATCCTAAAATTAGCTTCTGAATATCTGCGAGTTTTCTACCGCCAGTTCAACACAACACAAATACTCTACCGCCAGTTCAACACAACACAAATACTCTACCGCCAGCTCAACACAACACAAATACTCTACCGCCAGCTCAACACAACACAAATACTCTACCGCCAGCTCAACACAACACAAA